>VYYI01002296.1:0-15393 GCA_021029175.1 Bilobella aurantiaca
AAATTTGCTTAAGTTGGGTCAATTTAGCCTCGAAGCACTTCGTATAAGATGCTTACAATATTAATAGGGAAATCCGCCCACGCATCCTCCCTTCAATGGATGTAGAAAGGAGTTCCACTCACTTTCCACAATTAACTCCTCCGACAGAACGGGAAACGATTATTTGACATTTTTCATGGTTCCAGGTGAGAAAAATATTTATAAGACAATTATTTCTGCTATATTGAGAAATCGACTAAATATTTAGGAAATCAAGGGATAAAAGCTACTTTACTTATTTATTTTAAAATTCAAAGAGTGAAGAAACTGACACATATTCACCACACCTGGGATTAGGTGTAGATGTACTTTAGAAAAACCTTAAAGAAAACAAACATTTGTTTAGACTACATTTGTTGTGCCTTTCGACATGTAATTAATAGGCCTCAAGAGAAAGGTAAAATTATTCTTTTTAATTAATTGGTAATATGGGCGTTAGGTATTGTGTATGATTTGTAAAAGTAGTCAATGTTAGTTAAGGAAGGCTGCTAATATTCATAAGTTAATGTGAAGAAGCTCACAGGAAAGTGTTAAGTTACCTCATTTTTTTTTCAGAAATCCAAACACTAACTTAATAATATTAGGTATGTCAGTATTTGTCTAATTTAATTGTCATTTAAATTCAAACTGTTCGGCTATGCATTAGAAAACGGCTAGGAATGCAGTGTTCTCAGCACTTTTCAATTGTATATTTTCAATTTTTATGCTAAATTACTTCCGACTTAAGTTGGAGTGAAAGTGGAGAAAGGAGTCGAGTAATAGTGGTTTAAATTAGGAATCCTGATTTTCAAAACTCAATTTAATTCTTATCCTCCGAAAATCCAATTTAAATTTAACCAATTAAAAAGAATAGTGATTGATTTGCTTTATAAGTTGCCTATTTTCTTTTAATGACGAAATATTATTTAAATTAAGTTGGACTTCCACTTTACAGATTGACCTAGGCAGCGAAGCTAATTCTCTGTGAGCGCTTGGAATATTGACTGAATCATAAAGTTCTGCATGATGACCGGAAGTACGCATTATCCCAAATTAAATTACTTAAAATTAAAATCTGTAAATTTTAATTAATACGATTGTTTGTAATAATTTAAAGATGGATCGCGCTTGTCTTCCTCTACAAAGTACCGGAAAGGGAAAAGCTGGTGCTCCAAAGATCTTTTGCGCAACTACCTCTATGTTTTCAACATTTTCTTTTTGGTAATTAAATTATGAACAAGGTTACTTAAAGGGATTTAAGTATTTGTAATGCTAACTTTGTACAGGTTGGAGGCCTGGTGGTACTGGCCGTTGGAATTTGGACGATTATCGCGGAAAACGAATACATTGCCGTACTTTCTGGAGTCCGCTATCCAGTAACTAGCTATCTATTGATTGCAGCTGGAATCATAGTTGTCGTTGGCACTGTAGTGGGTAAGTATTTAATTTAGTTTAATTTTGAAATTCGTAAATCAGCGTTATTTAGCGTGGGGAAATTTTTTTACATTAATTACTGGAAATTGAATTCAGAGCCATGTAGACAAAATTTATTATTATGAAGCCAATTAAGCGTTTCTGCATTGCTGACGATTTTTTTTAGGATGCATTGGAATGTGCAGAAGTGATCGCTGCTTCCTTCTGGTTTTCATTTTAATGTTATTCCTTGTTCTCTTACTGGAAGCTTATGCTGGAATTCTGGCGTACGTCTATCGTGAAGCAGGCTTATCGAGACTTGCAGGTCCAATTGGATGACACTTTCAAGATCCACTATGGCGCTGACGATACCAAGACTTCAGCAGTTGACACGCTACATCAAGAAGTAAAACATTCAGCTTCAAAAAAAATATCCTTAAAATCATAAGCGGTTCAATACTTTTGACAGTTTCGTTGTTGCGGCGCTATGTCTTATCGTGACTGGCACAATAGCAGCTGGAAATTAACGGGACAGGCGGGTCAGAATAAAGTGCCTGACTCTTGCTGCATTACGGTAACGGAGGAATGCGGAATACGAGAGCATCCCAGCAGAATTTTCCCATTGGTGAGTCCACTTTAAGAAATTATTGTGGGTAAAAAGACTTGTATTTGCATCATTTCCCATTTGAGAAGGAGTACCTAACAGATATCAATATGATTCAAAATAACCAATATCATAATCATTTGCATCAATGCCAATGCACTAATCATAATCTTCAAATTTTGATCCCACGCAGGGTTGCATTCATAAGCTGAAAATTTTGGTGAGGGACCAACTTGGATACTTGGCTATCGCGGGTTTGGGTCTCTGCATTCTGCAAGTATTCGGAATCATTTTTTCAACCTGTCTTTTTGTCAAATTGAAATCACCGGATATTGCAGACCTCTAGGACCGTGAGTGCCGTAAATGCTGTAGAAACATGACCGTCCTTTGCGGCCTTTTTTTTTTTAAATTAATTTGTTTTTGTTATGAAGTAAACAAAGCTAAACTCCCCAGTATTAGCACTTGAGGAGACTTCGCTTAGCTATTGTAAACAAGGCAGCTATACTTCAATTTACTGTTACGCACAGTACACCACTTGTACTTATGTAATACATTCCTTAATTTGTGCAATGATTCCGAGAAAAGTTGACATGACCAAAAATAGTTTTAATACTAGACAACGATAATGCTGTTTTCACTTTTTCTGACAAGTCTGTACACTTAAAGTAGTATTTGTAAAACGGAAATAATCATGTTTAATTTAGCATTAGTATTTAAAATGAGTAAGTAATAGTAAATAATTAAATTCTTTTTCTTACTGTTCAAAACCAATTGCCTTCAGGTGTCTTTATTTAATTTTGATTATCAAACTACGAATATGAAAGTTACTTACTCAGTTTAAGTTATGAAGTTGATTTATGACATTCCGCCGGATGCCTTTTGGAGTACTTGAGCGAATCGATTAGTAATAAGAAGCGTAACGTCTACAAATCTAGCAGCGCAATTTTCTAAGCAAGACTCTGTTTTACTGTCCAGCTTCGGCTGAGGTTTATCTACACATTTCTCCCAGCAAGTGTCCGTCAACGTTTGGATCTGAAAATAGAAGAAACAAAACCGGCCTTTAAATAAGCCGTGACTGTTTCATATACGGTACAAAAAAGTAATGCTGAAAGATTAACTGACCTGTGACCTTAGCTGAGCACGTTGCTGTTCGAGGTAAAGGAATTCTTGCAATTCTTCACCTGATTGGGCATCACTTCCACCCGAAGGTGTAATGTTTGTTAGGTCCATATCAGTTGAGAATCCGGACATCTTGAAATTAATTAAATTCCGAGCTTGGTTTAATTGAAATATTATAAAAGCGGTCGGTAATGTGTACGGTCACGGTCTCCTCTCACTCACGAATCACGATACGGAGTTGTTTGTTCGGAAAGCTAAAGGTCAAAAATAGAAGTTTAAATTAAACGATTCCTCAATCTCAATTCTATTTTTAAAATAGTTAATTAGTTAGTTTATCCTCTTACCTTTACTGTTTACTGAGAGATTGTAGTTAGTTGTCTTTTGTTAATCACTAATTAAATAATTTAAAAACGGTTTGAGATGAGCACGTGTCGAAACGTTCGTAATGTTATTACTGTTTCTGATTGATTTGAGATGACAAATGCAAAATACAATTCGAATTTCAGTGGACAAAACTCAAAATTCTTTTGTAAATCGGAGACAGTAGATGAAAACGATGACCATAAACTCAAGTTAATTGTATTTAATTTAATTTATTTAGTCCTAAAAAATCATTTTAATTAATTCTACGATTCAAACAAAAGCTAAAGTATTATATCTTTGCACGAGGATAATAATAAAGTTTGTAACGAAGCTTCGGATTCGAATTTTGAATCGATTTAGCAATTGCACTTTCCCTGATTGTCATTCATGTAAGATGCAGGTGCGAGTTCGGTTTCTCTAGATCTCAATTTTAAAAATTAGCTGGTGCAAAGCAATGCAATCAAAGAAAAACTAAACTGTGAACTTATATTCATAAATAGCAATAGACAACGCTGAATTCTTCTTATAAGTTAACGCGATTGTAACCTTAATTGGAGAGAAAAAAATAGCACACTTGGAAATCTTGATTTGTCTACTTGATTCATAAATATTTTATATAATTTATAATTATATTTATTAAAAAAAACTATTATGTCGGTCTTATTTTGAAGTAATATTTTGATAAGAAATGTAGGAAATTAACATGTATCGATGTATGTAGAAGTAAAATACGAAAAATTGATTAATTTAACGAATTTTACCTATCTAATGAGATGACTTCCATTTAAACTGAGGAAATTACAATTTACAAAAACCAAGAATTTCACCAACCTTGCGCACCCCAAGTGTATCCTTGTGTTTGAAAGAGCCGCGGGCTGATTTGTTTATTGCTCTCATCTGTCATTTGAGTCAGTAAACATTGCGATTTGGCATTTTGAAAGGGAGTAGCCTTTAAATAAATACATAAAAAGAGATAAATTGGATTTTTAAACTAGTTAATAAATTGTAAAGTTAATTGGTTTACTCAATTAATTCTCATGTAATATAGATCACAGTGAAGTTGAGCTGAGTAGCCCATCATTACTACCAACGAGTAATTGTACGTAACAAGACATGGAAAACATTGAATTTGACTTTTGACCTGCGATTTGATAATGCTTGACCTTTTGTGATTGTAGCGTTCTGACATATTTTTTCGCCTTTGCTGCCTGGAATTGGGAAATAGACGCTGTGTTGGACTGTGAAATGAGAAGATAGTTTTTAATTGAATTGGTTGGTGCTGAGCTGAACGTGAAATAATGGAGCAAGCGGATAAGGAAGGTAAGATTTTGTAAACATGGTACGATGTCTCCATGAAATCATCCAATAAAATTTACTTATCTGCATCGTTTTACCGTTTTCAGCGTCTTTTGCCCTTGCTCAAGCACAAGAGAGCGAGGACCAATATCTAAGTCTCTCAGATTTTCACGATTATGAACCAAATTTAGAGTTTGACGATACTGAATTAGCGGGCACAGCTCCAACAGGTATATTGTCATCGATGACATATGGCCTTGACATTTTAAAATTAAGACTAGTTGTTTTAAATGCTCTTCTCAATTGTCCAAGATCGAGAAGAGATCCGCGTCTTCGAGTACCTTGAGTCTCCTGTATCCGACGGAACAATTGAAGACAATTTCGAAGAAGAGTTGGCTGCAGCACCATTCGTGGCGGACTCAGACGTCACTACGACGACACCCCTCCAAGATGAAGAAGACTTTTCTGACATTTCGAAGCACAATATTGTAGAGGTTGTAGGAGATGACGCATACGGTAGAAAGATTATCGTCCTGGCTTCTTGCAAACTTCCACCCAATAATACATTTGACCATCAACGTTTTCTAAGGCAATTACTAGAGTAAGAAATAGCGCACATTTCTTCGTAATTGAATGTTGTGATTTCTTAGGTATTTACTCCACACGTTGGACAAGTATGTAGAGCAGGATTACTCACTTGTTTACTTTCATCATGGACTAAACAGCAAAAACAAACCTTCCTTGACATGGCTATGGCAAGCGTACAGAGCATTTGAAAGGAAGTACAAGAAGAACCTGAAGTCCCTGTATCTTGTTCATCCTACCAACTTTATAAAACTCACTTTCCAGCTCTTCAAGCCTGCCATTAGGTTAGTTTTGTATTTTATTTAAATGAATTTCTCCCTGAATCTAACATTAATTATATTTATCATAAAAATTCAGTGCGAAATTCGGTAAAAAAGTCATGTACATCAACTGCCTCGCAGAGTTAAATCAACACCTCAAGCTGGACCAGCTTTGTATTCCTGAACAAGTGCTAGAGTAAGGCCCCATAAGTTTGGCAATTTACTTCTTACCATAAAGGTTTACCAGATTTATGGTACAATGAATTATAGGTATGACTACCAGCTGAGGACAAAATCTACTAAAGTTGTGCCATCCTACATACCTAGCTCAGCGACGACGTTCCACGCGCCGTTGGACACTCAGCAGTTTGGCGTTTCAATACAATTTATCAAAGAGCATAATAACGCAGATGTCATTCCACCTATACTAAGACAGTGTATTCAATTCCTAAGTCAACCTGAAGGTAAATTTAAAACTATTCAAGGAGTATTTTAAATATCAAGCAGTTTCCGGCTTCTTGGATAACACTAGACTAACACGTCTGCAATCTGCAATTAATGGAATATATATTTACTATTTTAATGGAATCGTAGCTTTGGCCACAGAAGGCCTATTTCGAAGATCTGCCACCGCGACGCTAGTCAAGGAATCGCAAGCAAAGGCCAACAGAGGCGAAGCATTGGATTTCAGGAATGATGCTCATTTGGCCGCCGTACTCATCAAGGCATTTCTTCGTGAACTCCAAGAACCTCTCCTTACTTTTGACCTATTCGACGAAGTGTTGGATTTCTCGAGTAAGATACTGTAAGTGTAGTTTTTATTTCAGCAATCTGTCAACTTATTTTTTTTTAGAATTAACCAGAGACGATAGAGGAGCGTTTGTAAAGCAGGTGATATTGGAAAAGCTCCCAGAAGATAACTACGCCCTTCTAAAGTACATTATTCAGTTCTTGGCTAAGGTTAGTGTGCTTATAAATATATGTATAGATATGCATTGTATTTAATAAGATACTAAATTTTTCAACTATTAATTTTTCTTAGGTATCAGATAGGAGTGACCTTAACAAGATGACATCGTCCAACTTGGCCGTAGTATTTGGACCGAACCTGCTTTGGTCGCACAGTCTGAATTTATCCCTTTCCGCTATCGCTCCGATAAATACCTTCACTGATTTTCTCATTACGTACCATGACGAAATATTCCTAATCTAAGGCATATTTTAACAAACCATTCGGGAGGCTTCGAGAGGGATTCGTATGAATTTACGAGGGATTTAAGCGCACCAATCGTCGCCTCTTGCAAAATGTTTAAGATTTTCTCCAGTTTCACGGCGTCAATGTCTGGACTGACGTGTTCCTTTCATTAGCCTGTTACATTCTGTTTCTTGTAATTTATTTTTTGAGTCACTTTTCTTAGCAGTAACAAAAATGGTTTGGACTTGGACATTACTGTGTAATGTCAAAGTCAACTAATGTTACCGTACGTTACCAACCGCCTCGCTCTGCACCTTTTCTGTTAAACCTAGCCTCAACCCCGTGCGCACACTGTGATGCAGGATATAATATGGGGAAGTTATTTTCCCTTAGACTGCTTTTTCTATAAACAAATGTAAACCGTGCAAAACGTAAACATTAACTTTGTCCTGTTTGGCCAGTTTGAAAGTCTAATTATTTATAGCACCTTTACAATGTTAATCCACTAGAACACTTAATGATTCCATTTATCTGTGTTAAACAAACAAATACTTGGAGTAAATACATTTAGCATATATGATACATTCCGGTTTAACTCAAACAATTTTCCTTTTGAAATAATTCATTGAAGCCAATGTTTTCCAACAAATTTGTTCTAGTGGACCTTTGCGTGCTGAAAAGGCTTCGTGATTCGTTGGTCTTTATTACTTTTTTTCTGTAATAGGCTGCGCTGGACATCTCAATTCAACCTCAACACTTGGGAATTTTAAAGTTAATCTCGTTCGTGTTCATCTGTGCTTGACCTTCCGAGCCTCGGATTAATGTGATCCCTCCCCAGCCGTGGAGAGAAGGGGACTCCGCCTATATTGGCGTCATCTGATTGGCCTTTGGGTTTCTGGTTTTTTCCAGCCCTGTAGAAGCGATGATGGTGGCTCATGGTCCGATCTTCGTCCTCGTCCATGTCCCCTGGGGCAACTTCGTGGGCTCTTCCCAACCTTGTGTACAATTCTGGATCATTTCTTGTTATCACGACTTGTGAATTATACAGAAAGGACCAGGGCGACATTCACATATTACGTTTTTCCATTAAATGTTTGACTAACAACTATCACTACCCCATCTGCGTAATAGGCGAACGATCCCTCTGAGTACAACAAACAAACCTTGGCGTGTAGGGCTCCGATCTTCGATCGAGTGCTCCCATTGGTTGCTCTTCAGCCGAGAAGCTCCTCCCCAGTCTAGGCGTGAAATTTCGTCGTTCTGCTTCGCGGATTCAGCGAAAGAATGCAAATTAAACATTTTAGCGCATATTAGGTTAAGCGATACTAACCTAACTGGTGTTGGTTGTCCTTCGACAACATCCATCCATACATTCATAGTCATTTGGATTTAACAAAACATTTAGAACAACTGAACAAAGGGGACATTTAATTCAACCTATTTCAGGCTTTTGTTCTTCCTTTCGAGGCGTGGCCCAACATTTTCAGGAAGGATTGTGCATTCGTGCTGGCGCAAAGACAATAAGACAAAGGGTCGTGCAGGAATGATAATTAGACAAACGGGGACAATTTGGACAAGATCGCTGGAAGATTAATTCGATCGCTGGCAATTTGCAATAATGGGTTTATTCAGTACATTTCAGAAGGTACTTAAAGATATGTACATTTCTTCAGTGAATTGTGCATGGGCGTTTACAAGGAAAGGGAGGCATTACATGACACAGGTTTCGAACACAATGGAAACAGGGTTAGATTAATTGGTTAGGAAGGGGTATGTGCAAACTAAAACTTACTGGGACCAATCTTGGAATTTCTGGAACTGTTCTTATGACATCTCTACCTTACCTTTGAGTGGGACAATGGCCCAATTAAAATTATTCAAAATCTTGAGGATTAGACGCGTGTCCATGGCTTCAGTATTTCGACTCGTCTCCGTCTCCACTGATCGCTTCCTTCGGCCGAGTCGTGGACCGAACCACATTCCGCCACCATTGTTGTTATTATTGCTTGGGCTCGCAGCCCCAGCAGTTCGCTTCTCCGCCTCAGGTTCGTCACCGAAGTCTGAGATAGACGCTCCGGGCATAGCCGGGACTTCTACGAGCGGAAACGAATAATCCTCGTACTCCGTTGGGTAGGCGTCCATAACTGGAACGCGCCAATAGGGCCGCTTGCCAACTCTCGGAAACGGGATCAATTGGCGCTTACCTTCATGGATACCTTGGGTTCAAATTAAGATTCAATATAAAATATACATTCAAAACGCTGAGAACAAACGTTTGCACAAAGTTTATACGCCGTACAACGCGCGATGAGTACAGAGTACAGGTACAGGAGTAGGAGGAAATGTCTGATTTAAAAAAAAATAAAAATTTGCATTTACCCTCTGATCGACCAATTCGCGGGAAAGGAATGAGACCAGGTGAAACGTTGCCAGTACGCTTTCCATCCATAAAGAATCGAGGGTCTGCACGGCCAATCCGCGGAAATGGAATCATCGACGTGCCTTTCTCATTCTGTTGCCCTGTTTCATGTTAACGTAAGAATATAATAAATCAAAACAAAATAATTGCCAGAAATTAACCTAATGGAAACACAAAACGAACAATTAGAAAAAAAAACCGTACCATGGACGCAAAAGAGCGATGTTAAAGTTATGAGCGAAAGAAGAAGGGTCATTTCTAATTTGACCCAGTGGGTTGACTTGAAAACGCTCAACCGATTTAGACGCAACTTGGTTGCGGGATGGGGTTGAAATAAAGTGAAAGTGTTCCAAATGAAACGTCTTCCAGAGCAAAAGCGAAGCGCTGTCGCTGAAGTGTCACCGAGGAGGGTACGCCAGGTTTGAATGAAGCAAGACAGGCTCGAGCCCTATTTATACGAAACGGAAATTGTGACCTTATGGATCCTTTGACTCTGGTGGTGGGTGTTAATGAATCAGAAGCAACACCCCAAAGTGGCCCGGAACGTTTCTTCTTTCTGTCAACATGACATGGAAGGGAAAGCAGGGGCCCTCCTTTGAAAGTCAATATGGTGACGAAGACGATAGACATTGTTTTCTTCTGGAGAAAGACATGGAATGAAATTCTAAAGCCCATAGATTAAGTTTGATGAAAATTTATTGGTATTCTCTTCTGCGGGGGGCAGTTCATTTGGAATTGGAATAATGTTTTCCCATGCACTCTCCATCTCACACGAAAGTTCTAATTTTCAAATCTTATACAAATTAAGATACTTATCCAACTTAAGTTACTTTTAGTTCAGCGTCATCCTGTTTAGAGCGGGGAGCACCCAGTAATGAATGTAGATGAGGCTTCTTGGTATTTTAAACTTAAAAGAAGACTCATGATTCCATGTTTACCGGCTCCGCCAACGAGACGAATGACGACGCGAGAATCTTAAAGTAGTTATTTCATTGGCTTGAGAGTCCAAAGGCCATCATTTAGATAGTGTACAATCTCGATGCCAATTCCGCGATTAATTTTTACACTAAGAGACAAATTGAATGTTTTTAAGGTTCGATGTTTTGAGAGAAATACACATAATGCATTTGAATTGAAATTGCCAATATAAATATGGTATTTACATGTCTTCGGTAGACATCACAGTGATTCCGACCGCCAAGGCAAACTGCTTCCCTTCTGCCATTATAGCAACGATAGTATCTTTTGGAACATCGGTTAATTTGGCGCCTGCGGATGTGAGGCCGGGGCACATTACATTTGCTCCACTCAGGACAAATTTTATCGCACCTCTATCAACTTGTTCCTGTGCAAGCATGAACGGATCTAAAAATACGAACAAAACATTAAATGCATCCCTTGTAAAGTCATGAATGACTTCCGAATACCGGTTTGAAAGAAATACCAGCAAGTTTGGAAGTTATGGACAAACCGTACGTACGTTTTATATGAACAGACCAAGCAATATATTTATAGAGGAAAGGCGTATTGATAATCGCTTACATTGATGTAGGAGTCGAAGAGTTGGAAACCAGGCTCCCTCTCTATGTTTAAAGAACAGTCCTTCTCCTGTTCCGGATACCAGGATTTCGATATGGTCATGACTAAAATAAACCAGAAACTTGTAGTACCGTTTCCGCTAATCAATTACATGTCAGTCGGCAAATAAGGAGCGTTGCTCTCCATTGAATGGTTACCATTTGACAATTTTGAAACTATCCTTTTTGGGGATGATACCTTCAATGTGCGGCTCAAGTTCTGGGTAGTAATCCAGAATCTTGGCTCTTATTTGCTTCTGAACTGAAGACTTTAACTGTTGCATACCGGAGACAGACTCCTTCTCGCTGAACCTGGAACGAAGTTAATTAAAGTGTGATTAATACTTACGAATTAATTACAATAACGATGATTAACTTACTTTCTAAACATCTTCTGTACGTCGCTGCACGTCCGCCCAGTTGTGATTTGTTTACTTAATTTTTGTTCAATGTTGTACAATTTTCAATATTGTGGATTTTAAAAACTTCTATTTAAATTGACTGATTATGCCGTGAGATTTAAAATTTTGACCCGCGAAGACTTTCATTCATCACAAAAAGGGATTTTTTGAAGAGAAATGCATTTGCAAAATACAGAATTTACCCCGTCTAAAACCATTTCAAAATAAAGATTAGGCATTACCTAAACTTAAAATTACAAAAATAAACCTTATCATGGGGCTTATATGGGAAAAAATTATTCTCAATTAACATACAAGAATAAACATATCCTGCTTTTGCATCTTGTAAATTGTAATATTTAATAAGCGATTAAAAAATATTATAAATTTGCAATGGCATTTGACATTATCGGTTTTATAATTGTAATTTGCATTATTTACCTGTTCCAAAATTCAAAACTGAAGAGGTCAATAGACGTTGAAAGATTAGTTTGACATTGAGTTAATTATGGCTCTTGCATTGCCATTAAATAATTATCTGAGAATGTTCAAATGATCAATTAATTATTAATCATCAATTTTTAATCGTTCGAAGAAGCACTGGTAAGTATTTAAACAACTAAAGCTGACACATTTGACGTTACACTTTACACTTGACTTAAAATTTAAAAAAATAAAGTTTAAATATAAAAAGTGTAAACCAAAAAACTCAATTGACTTTATTTCGATTTTGAAAGTGATCGTAGTGGAGAAGACGATTGTATTAGTCTTTAGATTTTTTTTTCACTTAACAGATCAACTTAACCCTATATTATTTAATATTGATTAATTTGGTTCCGATTTTTTTCTTAACATTTTTCAGTCCTTGCGTCTTCCGGTCAGTGTATGAAACACACGGAACGAGTCGGAAGGAAAACCGGAAGCTGATTCACTGCCATAATTCATTTAGTTTTTTCGCTGTGCGAAACTTTTGACAAAAAGAAATTCTGCACTGGAGATGGCTACAGTAAGTTGCAATCTCTGTAACTAGTATAAAATATTGTTGCATATGGGATACAATGTGCCTCGCTGAGAGTGCTTGCCTTGAACTGAAATGAAGGGGAATCCAGTTTCTAGGCGTTAAGCACGCGAGACGCGGCCCAAACAGTCCAAAATGACTGCTCTGTGGTGGATTAAGCAGCGTTGGCCCAGGAGCTTTTGGAATAGTTTTAAATGTAAAGATGCCATAAGGTTTTCGTTATGGTTAATCCTTCCTGAGAAGTCAAACAATTCGAACAGTATTCGAAAAATTCGATGTAACTCGTTAGAGGTTCCTACAAAGCTTTGGCTTGGCACATTCGGCATACTGCTTAGAGAAATGTGAAGCAATACGAATTAGTGAAATAATTGAACCTGCGCTAGGCTTAAGCCCAAAGAGATTTGTACAGGAACAAGATTTATTTTACATTTTCTTCGTCTCCATAAAGTGAAATGAATGATATTCCTTTTGACATCTTTCTTTTTGCATAAGGGATTCATTCTTCTTTTGCGTATGGGATTCATTTGAAATGTGTTTTCATTTCGTTTCTTTTCCAGAAGGTAGGTAAAGTAGTACACATTATTACGTGAGTTCCTCCAAGTCCCTTCTCATTTTTTTTTCTTGCTTCTTTTCTCCTTTACATGGCTTGGCAGGTCTGCTTTCTCTGAAAGAGAGATAGTTTTGACTCGAGGATTTTCTTTGGAGTAAATTGAAATTGGATCCTGCTTAAGTCTGATTATTGGGAGTTTAAAAAATCGTTGTGGAAGGAGCGGTTGGGCGAGGGATTGAAAACTTCAAGATGTGCTGTTCATTTCAAACGAGAAAAATAGTCGACGGGATAAAAAGTTTCCAGGCTTTTAGCTGCCTTCGAGCAAGAATATGCTGAATATTCTATTAATTTCCCCAACTATATTAGTACAACTTGCCGAATGACTGCATCATTTTAAATAAAATAAACAACGCCATCGTGACATTCGCTTTCGCTGATCAACATAGGTCTCATAGAAAAAATAGTCGTGTATTACTTGTTTCATATTACCAGAATATCTACCTGCACTTTGAAATATACATACAATGTACACAATGATTACATTGTACAGTGTTTCCACAATGTACTTGCCATACATACTGCTAATTAATTAGTAACTTACCTTATTCTAACATCATTAGGACTGGAACTGGAGATGGCGTTGAAGTCGGTTCTTGGTGGAGAAAGTAACTTTCTCTTCATCTTCTTGTAGGGTTTTATTCGTGTCATATAACATTCTTTTTGCTGTACCATGTTATAGGGATACTTGTTATTGAATAAATAATAAAGTGTTTGATTTTTAGACAATTGCTTTCACTTTTGATGATTGAATAACGTAATAATATTAAACTTCGCTTGGGCTGGGGACTTGGGGAGTGTAATTTAGTAAAAGGGTATTAGGTGGTGATGAATTTGAGTTTAAATGTCATGTTCTTATGGTTTGAATTGCAATTATTCAAATTACACCGTCAGATTTGTCGCTTAACCGAACCGTATGACGCCGAGAAACCGCTCCTGAACTTTTTTACAAAGCAAATCGATTTTCAACAGTTTAACCGTTTCATACAATGAGATCTGCTGGCAGCCATTCTTAAGCTGTCAATTTTTACGCTCGTCTTGGCCTTCGAAAGAAATTGACTGTTCGACAATCGAGAATTGAATTGAATTTAAAATTGAAGTTCATAGCGGGTGTTTTTTTCGTTGAGGTTTCAATTTGGCCAGCCCTCCAGGTACAACGGGATGCGGCGTCCTATTGGAAACTGTCAAAGACGCGCTAGAGCGAAGAAAAAAAGTGATTTAAGTAAAATTGTAAACACCTTACCTTGTTTTCACTATCTTTTTATCGTCTTGGGATGACTTGAATTTGCGACTATTCTGCATTCTCATTTGGCGTTTACCTCCTGTTCATTAATTATTGACAGATTATACTCACATTCGCGTCGGAGGGAGGCTGGTAGTGGAACGGGAATTGAAAAGCTTTGCGATTATTTCCAAAAGTGAACGCAGGAACCCTTGGTTTTCCCTAGATTTCCCCACCACCAAATTCAATTGTCTCTGCTCCCTTGGCGTGAGGCCACGGGAATTTGAATGCTAAAGTGAAAATAAAACCCAAATCCTGCCTCCTTTCTGAGGCCGTTGCTGTCGGGAGGCGTTGTTGATTTATGTGTGGATAAGATCTGTTTATTGACGAAATAATTTAAAGCTTTCTCCTGAGGATTTTGGAATTCCAGAGCGCGTCTTTGATCTCTCACTTATTTATTGGACAGTGTTGTGGTTGGTGCGGAGTGGCGCACGGATGGGCATGAATGAGCTATTGGGCCTCACAGGACCCTTCTCCTATCCTCGCCAAAACACTTTTTCATCGCCGCTCACTGCCTCTCGAAGCGCCGCTTCGTTTTCCATTAACGGAAGGGCAAGGTGAGGTGATTTAAGGCGGTTTTTCTCAGGTGAGGAGCCAACAGCATCCATCCTCTTCTGGAAAGTTCATTTTCATTAACTCTCCCAGCCACAACTTCCACTTTCTCTTCCATAACTTCCCCCTTTGAGTAAATAAAGGGAAAGGAGAAAATGGACGGGAAGATTGAGGAAGAATTGAGCTTTTAACTCCCTCCAACCCAGAGAAAGCCAATGGTGAAAGTTCCTGTCTCAACTTTCAAAAAGGATTCGAGTCAATCGTAGTCCTACAGTTAATCAGAGTGGCGCTAAACATCCAGGAGCTAAAGGCGTAAAATTCGTAAATGGCGTGTCAAATGACAAAATTTGTCACCCAGCAACCGACCTCTGCGTGAATGGTGCATGACCCCGTTTTATGATTTAAAATTGTAAGAATGGATATTTAATCTGTCTCTGTAGTTCAAGATTTCAAATGAACCGGAAGTGAAAGAATCAATATCCGGGCTTCCGGTGGATTCAACCGTTTTTTTTGTTAAGTAAAAGTTAAATTATGAACCTCGAGAATACCTGTGGTGTTCTAGAAAAGGCGGTTTTTCTCAGGTGAGGAGCCAACAGCATCCATCCTCTTCTGGAAAGTTCATTTTCATTAACTCTCCCAGCCACAACTTCCACTTTCTCTTCCATAACTTCCCCCTTTGAGTAA
>VYYI01002297.1:0-15390 GCA_021029175.1 Bilobella aurantiaca
AGACTTAATTGACAATTCAATTAAGTGTGATTATCGTCAATTAGGCTCTAAGAATCAACTAATCACAATTCCTATCTGGGTCATCAATTAACGGTAAATTAAGTACCTGTTTTAATTACCTTCATTTATTTTCTCACAACACAAACTAATGCGTAGCGTGCGTGCGCCTGTATGGTGCTATGGAGGGATCTTCGTTGGCCTCGTTAAAATTTAATCAAGTTTGTTTTAGCAAGGTTATTGTACCCGCTGACAGCTGTCCCGGCTGGAGCTGTGCCTTTTCCTTATCCCGCCGCGGTTTCCTTTTATCGTGGTTAATTAATCACAATTAATTAATCATGAATATCATACCTATGTGATAATAAGTATAACACCACAACACCTAAGTTAAAGTGCTCGTCATCAGTGCTTTCTGTAGTCCTAGCGCAAGTAAGCCAGTTAATTAAGGTTATTTGCACGAACGGGATAACAGGTGGGTTTGGGTATTTTGAAGCACGTTCAGGTTGTAGTTGTAGTTAATCAAAAATCGTTTTTGCTTAAAGTCGTTTTTTGTTACTTATAGTATGAGCCTTCCGGAAACGCCTGTGGTATCATCAGTTCAGAATCGCGAGGCGTAAGTTTAATTTGGAAAAGTGATCGAACAACACTTGAAAATTTTGTTAAAGAAAAATTGTATTTCGAAAAATAGAACGCTGATGGAAATCTCTGTACGACGGGGTGAGAAGGTGCTAAGGGAATTGGCGAAGAGTGTCGCCGAAGCGGAAGCGTCGCTGCGCTTTTGTGATGTTGATACAGTCAAAGAGCTTGAAGCAAACGAAAATATCGACGACTCATTACTGCCAGTAAGCGATAACGAGGTCAAAGGGAGCGAAAACGATTCTGGGATCGGACGAGAACCGTCTTGTTCTGGTTCGGGATCGGAAGACGATGCTGAGAGCCGTAAAGTCCATGATTCCAGTACAACATGGGAGGATGGTGTGTACGAAGTTGAGGAAATCGTAGATTACTCGAGGGACAAGTCACAGTACAAAGTCAAGTGGAAAGATTGGCATTCGGGTAAATAAAAATTTTAGATTTTTAATAAACTTCATAAACTTTAATAATTAAATCTGACGATTCTCTTGCTTCTGATTCTTAGGATTTAGACCTTGTAAGATTGTATTTGTAGTATTGATTAATCTTTTTTTTTTGTTCTTGACGCAGATTTTAATACTTGGGAACAAGAGCATAATTTAGCAAATTGTGAAGCCGAGTTACTTCGTTTCTACCTACAGCGAAAAGTGGAAAGGGAGAAAGCAGAAGCGCTTACTCATAGCTACGTTGAACTGCCAAAAGGAAAGCGAAGGAAGCGTGCTCCGTCTTTGCCGGATGTGCCACCGGACCCTCGTCCGCTACAGTTCCGTGCTCAGGAATTTTATATTTGTACTCAAGTACCCAGTGATGAAGAAATCGATGTAACCAGAATACCTTATTTTCATCATTGGAATTTGTAGTGTTCTGATTTTCTAAACTTTTCTTTCATTTGATTGAACGTTTTAGGAATGTGAGCAAATATGGAAAGGGTTGTTTACATCGAAGAATACCAAGAAGAATGCTTGGCAGTGGCCTCTCGTTCACCTGGATAAAATTCTTAATGATGGAATTGATGGGAAGTTGAGTTCGAGCGAACAGAAGGCTCTAAGAGAGCAGTTATTGGTTCGGCAATTCGATTCTCGTAGAAAGACTGTGCTGACGCAGTTAAAGGTAATTTAAAATTTCATTTAGTTTTTGACTGTCTGTCTGGCAACCCACGGTTTTCTGATATAGGATTGGGAGGCCGATATTAACGCAACTACAAATGGGATGCCTACAGTCACCGTTGAGAATGACGTTGATTTGGCTGGACCACCGCCTGGGTTCAAATACGCGAATGACTACGTTCCCGGCCAAGGAATTAGCATTCCGAACGAACCACCGTTGGGCTGTTCATGTACCAATTGTATTCAAACCAAGAAAAGTTGTTGTGCTCATCAGTCCAATTCTGTATTTGCATATTCGCGAGGCAGAAAGTACGTCTTCTAAATACACTCGAAACATACAAAACCTTTCACAATCATTTATCTGTATATTCAGACTTCATGTACCGGTCGGCACCCCCATTTTTGAATGCAACAAAGCTTGTAAATGTGGGCCCGATTGTCAAAACCGTGTTGTTCAAGATGGTCGAGCTTCAGTAGCTTCAATGAAGTTTTGCATATACCGTACAGCAAATGGTTGCGGATGGGGAGTCAAGACTCTTCGCGTAAATAGAATATAATTTCAGGTTTTGCTTTCCAAAATGCAGAAATTTTAATTAACAGGGCTTGAATTTTAGGCAATCAAGAAAGGAACTTTTGTGAGCTTATACGTCGGAGAAGTGATTACGACTGCTGAGTCGGATCGTCGTGCCAAGGAGTATGACGCAGAGGGATGTACTTATCTATTTGATTTGGATTTCAATGACGGAGACAGTTTTCCTTATGCTGTTGATGCTGCCAAGTATGGGAACGTTACCCACTTCTTCAATCATTCTTGTGATCCCAACTTGGCTGTGTTCGCGGTTTGGGTAGACTGTTTGGATCCAAATTTACCAAAATTAGCCCTTTTTGCCATTCAGGACATTCCGCGAGTAGGTTTACGGTTTCCTGTTACTTTTACCAGTGTTTTTCTTCGGAAATTCTTATAATTTATTAAATGTTTTTAGGGTGCTCAATTAACGTTCGACTACATGAATCAAGTTTCCAATGAGTCGACTTCACCGGAAAAGGGCCTTCAAGCTAAGCAAACGATCATGAAACCTTGCCTCTGCGGGAACAGAAAATTGTCGAAAGTATTTGTTTATTTAATTTTTAATTCGAATAATGTGGAAGTATTTTTACAACATTTTAAACTTTTTATTCCAATCCAGAAACAGAAAATAACAAAATTGTGAAATAATTTTGCTTAACAGTTTTATAAGGCTTATTTCATTATCATAATAGAGTCAAATCCAAATTTCATTTCGAGTTGATTTACCTCCAGTATTTGCAAACAGAAATTACATCACGTCTGCTCCATTTGCGGCTTTATTTACATCTGCTTTTGTTGACAAAAGTTTCAGGGAACATAACAATGGAGCAAAGTGGCTGTAGGCCGTGCATGACCACACCCTCTCATAATTTAGACACTTGCACTCCACAGGTATATCATTTTTACAACAACGCCAACAAATTGAAACTTAAAAATGAATTTCAGTCAGCAGTGCGAGCCTCTTTTTTGGGGTTAGAAAAGTATTATTTGTAGTGGAGTAACGAAAAGGTGGTTACTGATTAAACAATTAATTTGTTAATGTTTAAGAAGCGAATTTATGACAAAATACAATTGAGCAGGTTGAAACTATCATCGGTGGATACGATATGTCAAGAATATAACGCGCTCATGTGGGTGTTGATTCCGAAAATGCAAACAAATGACTCAAACCTAAGGCTGTAGTTTGATGCTTCAAATTTAATGCGTTAAACTTTAAGCGAGTGGATATGATACTATCGGTGGATACATATCCAAAATATAAAGAGTTTAGGCGGGTGGATACCGTCGTTGGATACATGTCCCAAATATAGAATTAAAGCGGAACACGGGTGGATACTTTCGGTGGAGACTCAAAAATAATAAAGTTTAAGCGGATGGGTGGATAAAGAATGTTGTGTTATTTTTATTTACTGAAACCTTGTGTGCAACTGTCTAACCTTATGAACAGCTGTTTGAGTTGGAGGCGCTTTGTTTATGTGAACGGGGACTAGAAAGGGGATATTGGAAAAAGGGCATTTGAGTATAGAGTACTTAAGATAAGCTAAGTGCTTTTGAGTGCTCTAGAACTCATCTCTCTTTCATATATCGTTCTTCCCTTCAAATGCCAACTGCAACGGATACTTCAGCACACGATATACTGCCTATCTCGCGCAGAAGGCTTCCGTCCCTCCTTCGCTCTCGTGGTGGTTACCAGGCTGTAACAAATGCTCGGATACTCCTTCCAACACTCGTCTTGCAGTATACCGTAGTAGAGTTAAGTGTAAATTATCTCCTTCAATTAAGAACAATTAGAAATAACCGTAATTAGCATGTCCAGATGAGTACCATACCTTTCCTAAAGTGCTCATACCTTCCCTCTCTTCTGCAATTATTTTCAGGTGACACGGACAATAGTTGGCCAACGGGGCGGAGCTTGGCTTCTGGAGCTCAAGATGGTGACAAGAGGAAGTGAAGGAGTTCGAAGGAACGCTGCTGCGAGGCCCAGAAGCCCAGGCCTGCCCAATGCTACCCACCAACGGAGAGGCAAGGAGGCTCAATTAGTTGGGAAGTGGGCGGGCGATTGACCGAGGGACAGTATGCTCCTGGCGCTCTTTCAGGACGCAGTGGAGTTGCCCAATGACAATTTTTCAGTGACTGGGCAAAGCTGTCGCTCGACAGTGTCACCTACTTAAGTGGACACGCGTCTCCTCCCTTTGCCAGTGGACTTAAGAACTTGGACCCGTTGATCATGTCATAAAGTGCTAGTGTATTGTTGAAGATATTCGTCTTCGCTAGAAGTCTCAATTTTCATCAGTTTATTATTACTTAGTCTTTCTGCAAGGAAATCATGAACAATTTAGTCGAACGCCAAGTCACAACCCTATTTTGTGTGCCCTCTACATTGGTGTGGACATTGGGATAAAGATAAGTTTGGTTGGCTGCTAATTGGTGGCCTGAGGTGAAGCCGTTTCTTTAATCTCTCAAGGTGTCACAAAGTGACTGACTGACTAGGCTTGGGAGCCAGAAGAATCATCGACTTGCTTGTGAACGAATAACGAAAGAAAGCCTGGACGGAACTTAATTGACGAGGTTTGTGCTTGTGTTTTGGGATTAATTGGTATTTAAGGTGGGTGAGGCTTTCCCATTGTAATTGGTGTGTCGTTTCCATTCTAAAGATGTAGCAATTAATGAGCGATGCGTCGTGAGTACCCAGTAGACCCTTGGGTGGTGGACATGGGTTCTTGAGACTCGGCCTTCAATGGACGGTGAGACAATCAACACTGCAGCCTCTGACCTTTTGCTCGATAATCATTTTTCGTTTTTTTTTTCAAGTTGATCAGTTTTATTTACAGCCACCCCCATCCCTGCGCTGCGTTAGAAATAGAACAGAAAAGGACCCATGCAAATTGCACTTGAATGCGACCACCTCGGCTCAGCTACAGTTCCCTTGTGGTGCATAGGATAGGATGTTATCGCTTATCCCCTTAACTCAACAAAAAACAAATCCACAAATCAATTAAGCACAGAAAGCGGTAGTTACACTCCGTTTCCATTTGCATAGTTCGGTGGGCTCGTGAGCAGAAGCCAAGCAATTCCATTTTGTCAGTCACACGATGCAAATGTTGTTTCGTCATTTAAGTGCTGGGACTGAATGCGCGAGGCATAACGCTAAAACTAAACGCGATTTATATTACGCGTGTCAAAAGTTCAACACAACAAAATGTTATAAGTACTTGACCGTAGAAGCTATTTCTGTGACATAATATTTCCCATTTAATTTTTTTTTTCTGTAAGCATCAGCATTTTACTATGACCTCCTACTAGAACCCAAGGGAATTGAGATTGGAAAAATGAAACTGATTTGACAGCGCTCTTTTATAATTCATTCACTTTAATTCATATCCTTTAGTTTTTCAGTCAGAATGGCTTGTGAGTGGTTGTCGCATATTTCTGTATTTTTTCTTAATATTAATTTTCTAAAAAGACTTCTTTGCTTTGGATGCTCTTCGATCTGTCCATGTGTCATGTTCAACAAATGTCCGATAATGATCATTGTTTCCTTTTCTAGAGGTTAAAAGCTGGTGGGAAGTGCCTTGTATTGCTCATTTTTGTTCACTTTTTCGTGCTTCGTTCGACCTTCCGGATTTCGATATTGAGGTAAGTGTTGCATTAAATGAGCAATACTATTCAAAAAATATTATTTTAAATATTGACTTAATTCTGGCAACTAATAGATGACCAGATGGTAGAAAAAATTGGAGCCACTTTTACTCTCATTTCCTCAGAAAAAGCTGATTTAAATTATTTAAAAGTTTCGAAATTTCGATATAAGTTTTTTTTAATTGGCTGTCATCATTAAATGATGTAAGTGAATTTTAGGCATTGGCATTAGTTTATGTTAATTTTCACTCCGTATTAATTTTTCAATTAGTTGTTATTCAACACCTCTTCATGATTTCTTTTAAAAACGCTTCCGAAAGAATAAGAATTTTCTTCAAGCAATTTAGCAGTCTCAAAAGCCGAAAGGAAATCACTGTAATCGACTTTCATAAGGACCGTATTTAACGAAAACGAAACTCATTTCAGCGTCCAATTATCAGAGCATTTTGATACAATATTTCGGTGGAAAGCTCGCTAGAACTCAGAATTTGCTAATGTTGCGTTGCAACGTGTTGTCCGTGGGCCGTTTAAACGGCCAAATACTCAACTTGCGAAACATGAAATGTTGTTATGAGCATCAAAACCAATAAGAAACGAGTTATCTGTTCTATCATCTTCATCACTCATCATTTCAGCTTTGATCAGCTTGATCTTTCGCCGCATATACGCTATAGGACCCCTCACGATTAAGAAAAAAAAACGAAAAGCGCCAATATTTCTAAACGAAAAATATGTGCTGCCTGTTCGCGGTGCGTTGAAACGTTGCGGCTATTAGTAGCAAACTTAGTTTAAGCTGCGCGATCAGGTTTTAAGCAAAATTGTGGGGCCATTAAATAAAACAACTATTAAAGATGATATTTGACAGCATCAGCGGCATTAGGGAAAGTCATTAAAATTGATTAGATTAGGACGACGTAAGGCCTCTCCATCGATTCGCTTTTGAGTTATTAGACCTATTTGTGTCTGTAGGAATTAGAGGAGGCTCTTCTAACAGACTCAGTGGAGGAAGTGGGAAGCGGTCTTTTGCAGGACCTCATCGTCCGACTCCTTAAGGGCTCCTTTAATGTCCAGCAAGATGAAGTCACCACGACCAACTACGAAATGTTCCTTCGCCGTCTCTTCCGCGCAAAGTGTGAAGTAATGACTCTAAACCAATTCAGTTCATTTTCTTAAAAAAAAACGCTGTCCTAATCGCTGATTTTTAAATTAAAACTCAGGTTGACGTAACCAGGAAGAATCCCTTCGACAGCGACGTTGCCTTCTTTTCACTTCCGCTTCGTACAAAAGTCGAGATTTTAAACGATTTATGTGATTTTCGTCTGGATGCTGATGACATAATCGAACTTTTAAAAGTAAGCAACAACTTCTCAAATATGGGGTCAAACAAAACGTCTATAGATAAGAAAAACGTCTAAAGTTTAGAAAAAAAACGTCTATAGTTAAGAAAACGTCAAGATTAAAGCTAAAACTCAAAAAACGCATAAAACTGAAAAAAAAAAATGTTTGATTTTTAGTCCATTGAAGCAGAATCACTCCGTGTCGAACCACTCGGACAAGATTCGGGTGGAAGCACCTACTGGTACTTCTACGGTACTCGCCTCTACCGTGAGGACTATCATACAATTCACAAAGTAAGTGAGGGCTGAAATCGCTGAAAAGGCTGAAATCTGGTGGATTCGACTAATCGAAATCGCTTCTTTTCTCAATTCCTTTCTAGAGCCCTCCAAAGAAGCGCGGTCGAAAAGTTGAAGAGCGAACGGTCTCCAAGTGGCAAGTGGTGTGCTTCACTGAAGAAGACTGGCACCTCCTCACGTCCAAGTTTAAGAACTGCAAGCATCGCGACGAGAAAAATCTGTACACGACCCTTCGTGAGGACTTCCTGCCCGAGCTCTCTCGGCTCTTTGCCGAAAAGGAACGAGTCATGCGGAAGCGTATGATGGACAAACAGCTTCGGCGGTCGCGGAAGGACTCTCCACCTCCAGCCCAGCTGTCGGAAGACGATGAAGCGGCTCGGAAGCAGCGTGCCGAGCAGGAAGAGGCTGACCGTCGTCTAGCGGAAGAGATTCAGCGTCTCGAAAGGACGACCGGGAGGGACTTAAGGGAGCGTCGGAATCGATCAATTTCGTCACCTCAGACGCTGCCCCCCGTCGACTCACCCAAAGTCTCTCAGCCCAAACACCGTCGAAAAGACGACAGTTCGGGTGGCAGTGGTCGAATGACGAATAATTCCATGTCAGCCCTCCTCGCACGAAAGGAGGGTGACGATGATGGAGAAGATGCGGAAGACAATGCTTCTGGAAGCGAAGCAGAGGAAGCGCAGAAGAAAATTGCAAAAGTTAAATTAAAAGAAAAGAAACAGGGGCATGTGACTTCGGCTAAGACAGGAAGTTCCAAAACGAAAGTGAAGAGCTCCGTGGTGTAAGTGTACTTTCTCCGATTTAAGCATTATTAAAGAGACAATTCTCTGACTGGAATTATTTACTTTCACTTGCTTTCTCCTCCTAAAACCACTTTCACTGGTGCAATCAATACAACTTATTATTTATTGTACAGGTTTTCGGCGACAGAGGAGGACATTCAAATCGGAATGCACAAGTGCATTGAGTACATCAAGGGTCATCGAGACGCGTGGCCCTTCATAGGGCCCGTGGACGAAGACTACGCTCCAAATTACTATAAAGTGATCAAGCAACCCATGGATCTTCAAACAATCGAGGACAAGTTGGATAATCACGAGTATGTGACCTTGGATCAGTTTCGTACTGATTTTCAGTTAGTAGTGCTGAACTGTCATAAATATAATGGAGATTCTTCGGGTGAGTTGATTTTGAAATGCATTGGACTATAAAAATACAGTGTTTTTTTTTTCGCACAAGAAGAAAATTGTACCCGGTAATTACATCAAGGAAAAATCAAAAATTCAATAACTTAAAATTTAAAGTTTGTCACTCTATCCAGAGGTCATTTTGATTTTAGCCACTTCTTCGCCAGATTTTTTAGATTTTAACTCAGTTTTTGTTTTTATAGAGTCATTTACTTTCTGTGACTTTCTCTTTTTGTACGGAACATTAAAAAAAGGCTCTGTACATTATGTCTGCGGAAATTGACCCATTTGTTTTTTTTTTATTTCCAGAGTATACCGAAATGGTGGATAATTTGGAGAAAGCATTCCACAAGTCAATCACGCGATTCATTTTACCTGATGATTCTGACGAGGAAATCAGTATCGAATATGCCTCGTCACACGATAGGACAAAGAAGCCGCGTCTAAGTCAAGCTAGAATTTCGGTTTCAATCGAGGAAAAGCCGACACGAGAAAAGTCACCGCCACCAATGCTACCGCAATCGGTAAGCGATTCGAAGCTGCTAAAATTACTTTAAACATATAACAAAAAAAAATAGTGTTTTTGTGTTGTAAAAGCAAACTAATCAACTAACCCTGCATTCGCGCGCATGTTGAGAACTGTTGGAAAAAACGAGACAAATTGGGCCGATACAAAAGAATTTGATGCTTGATTAACGTTGTTCAGTGTAACATGATTTCTCTGTAATTCCAGGTGAAATTGGTAGAGGAAATAGTTTCTTCACCTTCATCTCGGAAGAAAAGAAAGAAGAAGAAGAGTAAGAATGTTCCTGAAAAGGGTTCCATTAGATCTGACATGGAGAATTCGGAAGATGAGCATGAATTAAAGAAAAGGCCAAGAGAGAGCAGTCACCATAAAATGACAAAGGGAGTGGACAAGGAGAAGCTGAAGGAGAGTCCAATTCAAAAGGAAATGGACCCGAAGGATCGGCCTATGAAGAAGCGTCCCAGGGCATCCACACCGCCACGTTCACCTGTCACAAGAACAAGATCTCCGTCTCCACAACAGCCCAAGTCTCAACAGCACCACCGGCACCACCACCACCACAAACACTCCAAGTCACGTGAGCGGAAGGACCCAGAGAAAAGTAATTTATCAAAAAAATCGCTAGACGCCTTTCAAAAAAATTTCACCAGACGCTTTAAAAAAAGATGCACGAGGCCGCTTCTTATAGAAAAAAAGGATTGAGGTTTTTCTAAGAAAAAATTTACTAGACGCTTTTCTAAAAAGCAAAAATTCACGAGACCGCTGATTCAGAAAAAGAAATGGCTCTAGCCATTTTCCTAAAATAAAAATCAAGAGACCGCTTTTCTCTAAAAAAAAAAATCACGAGTTCGCTTCTGAAAGAAAAATCACGAGACCGCTGCTCTTAAAAACATTCATGGGACCGCTTTTCTAAAATAAAATACACGAGACCGCACCGCTTTTCAAAAAAAAATGGCTGAACGGTATTCTAAAAAGAAACATTCAATTTTCTAAAAATGGTGTTCTTGTGTCCTCTAAAGGGAGTGACCAGCAGCAGTCCAGAAGAGTTTCGCCGCCGCCACCACCGTGGAAAGCCAAGGCGCACAACCACCATGAAGAAGAGTGACCATCACCGACCAAACCTCGTGTCTCCCCTTCAAAATATTCCACCACCAACTCACAGCAATTCAATGACCGGTCATCTAAAAAAGCCGGACCCTTCGTCCAAATTGACCAAGGTAAAAAAGTCAAGCTCGGGGTCCACTGTGCTGAGTTCTTTCAAAACGCCAAGTCTTATGAACATGAAGCGCCTGCAAGTGGGAAAAGCGACGAAGTTTAAAATCAAGTCGTCGCAGGTGACCAATAGCCAAGAAGAAAAGTCCAAAGAGGGGCTGAATCTTCCAGGCCACGCAGCTCTCAGTGGGAAAGGTGACGAAGTGATCCAGGAAAAGAAGCGCTGCCTCCTGCTGAACGAGCACTCTTCGCAGCGATTGAGTTTTGGTACTGTACTTCCCAAGCATGCTCTACCACTCCGAGACTTCAAGGCCAATCGCTCGGATGACGATGATCTGGGAGAGGGTGACGAGCCACTGCCACAGAATCCCACTCAGGAGGAAATACTGGAGAGGCTTGAGAAAACGTTTGGTGCTTCACTGGCTCGGACAACGAAAGATCAGCTCGCGAAAGTGATTCTAGCGCCAGACGTGACTGACCAACCGAAAATCGCTGCCGTTGCTGAGGATGAAAATGAGCAGAACAGCGCTCGACTCGAAGTTTCCAAAGGGTTCAATCGAGAGAAATCGCTGCCGAACTTATCTGCTTGGTTCAAAGCGTTTGGTGCACCGAAACTCAATAGTCCGACCAATGGAACACCAGAGAAGGAGATTGAGGTTCCGAGTACACCAAAACCGGTTCCGGCAAAATTTAGTCTAATGGGGAGATGTGTAGGGGAAACGACTCCAGAAGACCACGATACCTGGTAAACAGTGCAATCAGATACGAGCAAATCAACACACGCCAACGGTCAAGGAGGAGGAAGAGGCTCCCCCTCCCACCGCGGCGGTTCCGCCCAATAAGGACGAGGAAGCTGAGGTACGGGCCCAGTCAGAGAGGGAACGGCGCATGAGTGCTTCGTCTCTTTCGTCCCAATCAGAAGTCGGGTCGCCAACGGTGTACCCAACCGGCGGGAAGTGAAACATCCGGAGCTCCACGGTGGGTTGAGAACCGTTCCGATGCGTGGGCTACTGGGTCACCGTCGGCATCGTCACAAGTGAGCTCTCAGAGTCCAGCGGGGCCCAACTCCCCATTTTCACCACCAATTAATTCTCCACCCACACCTCAAACACCGCCGCGGCCGCCCGCCCCCGTGAGAGTTGGCTTCTACCAAGACTATTCAGTACATTCGAGTCCAGAAAAATCGGCGGAACTCAATTCTCCAGTGAACGTAACCTCTCCAGCAACTCCGCCCCCACCCCAACAACCCAACTACAATACACGCAATTATCACACACCCTACGGATCCTCATCTTCACCTTCTCATAATAGTATGAAACAAGACGAATCTCCAGTACAATCTCCGCAGTACACGCATCTGCGACCGTCGTCAGAACTACGACAGCGGTGGCCGTGGAAGCAAGGAGCCGAACTCAATACAGTCACAACAGTCGCAAGCACCGCCGCCGCCGACGTACGGTATCTTCCCGGAAGCAGCACACTCAGCGTCAGCTCGCTATTCTCTAAGTAATCCGACAGCAGTGCACGGAAATGCTGAGCCGCAAGCTGCCCACCAGTATTCCAAGAGAATCTCCAGTATATAGTCACGGTCGGGTGAATGGTCAGCATTACGGAAATCCTTCCTACACTCACACTCCACCGCCGCGGCCCATCAATCTGTACAATCCCAACGAACGGTTCTACAAATCGGACGGTTTAGGTCTTTCCATTCTGTCAACGGCGGGTGCGACCCCTACAACAGTGACCAGTAGTAGTCAGGGTGGTGGGTCGACGGGGAAAAGTAGAAAAGAGAAGGAATCCAAGCAACAACAACAGCAGCAACAGCAACAAGTGGAACAACAGTTGGCTGGTGTCAACGGTTTTCAATGGCCTCACAATTTGGCTAGTTTGACGCAAATTGTCAATTCCATTCCAAATGCAATGACCAGCTACATGAATGCACCGCCGCATGCTCACGGTCACTACGCCCACGAGGCTCATGGCTACACGAGCCTTGGGAACAGTGCGCGAACGGTGGAGCCACCAAAGGCCGAAAACAACACGACCACACCAAGTCCTGCTCCGTCTGGAAGGAGATCGGCGGGTTCCAAAGGAAATTCCGACTCGAAGGCCAATAGTCGGTAAGGATTTGTTGGCAAACAATTCGTAAAGCCAAACTAGCCCTTTCTAGGACAGGTGTACCCTTAAGGGGCGACACTTGAAGGGGCCTTCATGTCAAGTTTCTAAGCCCGTATTTTCGATTTCAACCTTCTTTCTTAAACAGCTCCAAGTGAAATTGAAAATTTTAAAAGCGCCTAGAAAGTTGAAGGGAGCGTCCCTTAAGGGTCCTAGAAAGGGCTTGTCTAGCTAGTCGCTACCTACTTCAACTCTCAAATCTTAAATTGCGTCGCATTTGTAATTAATTAAAAATCTTGTTACAGGGGAACGAGTTCCAAGAATCGAGCTAATGAAGTTTCAAGTACCCCTTCCACAGGGATCGTGCCTGGAAGCGCCTTCAACTTTTCGTCCCTTACAACCCCTGAACTGGCACTCTACTCAAAAGAAATGAACGACTACAACAATAGTCAGCCCAGTATTGCCCATGCCCATCATAGAAATGACCTCTACTCCACGCCCTCTCCCACATTCCATCCATCGTTTCCAGCAGGCTCGGGCGGAAGAGGGACTTCGTCATACCAACTGGGAGCCTTCCATCCCTCGGCGTATCAAGGCACCACCCCTCAAAACTACTCGACGACTCCCAGGGGCATGGTGGACCCTTACCAAGGGCTCTTCCAGGGAAGTCCACATGTAATGGGCCTCTACCCACCCCCGTACCCACATCCCCATTCGCTACCGTTTCCGAACCGTCCCGGATGGATTTAAAAACTGGACTAAGATAATTAAAAAAAAATAGAAAACACTTTTAAACTTTTAAGTAGAATTTGACTTAGCGTAACCAGAAACAAGAATATGACTTTTAGTTGTTGACGTAATAAACCAGACTCGCGTAGAATTATATTACGGAAAAAATTGTATGGAAAAGTTGTTGCGAATATGTTGACGTTGGCGTGTCTTTATTTTTTCACTTTTCTAAAAACGAAAAACAACCCGCCAACCGTGGTACTGGTAATATAGAATTTGAACTAGAGAAGGCACATTTGGTTTAACGTCGAAAAAATCTAACCTAATTTCTATGATAATTCTAAAGATTAGTCAATATTACGTGGAAGTTAGTAGATGAGATCCTAGAATACCACCACAAATTATCAAGCCAATATGACTATTTGCCTTAAAACGAGAGGAGCAGTTTTGACGGTTGTTAATATCCAAAGTTTGTATCTGCAAAATTGGCATTAATAGAAACGTTTTGAAATCGTAAAATTCAAGTTGTGCACTCTTAGATTTGTATATAATAAATGTTACCTGCCACGTTAGATGTGCAGCCACAATGGAAACAGAAAGAAAGTATGGCCAGCTAAGATCACTCAAGACTCCGCTTATAGTAAAACCCCATATCATCGCTGATCCGAAACCTGTTAGCCAAGCCTTCGTGTTATCGCCGAATTTCCTCGCAGTTGAACCTAGGCCTAATATAGAATCATCTTCACGATCCTAATAGAAATCAAATTCAGAGCAGAAATAATTGTTAAGAATGTGTACTTCAGTTATATGAAATGCTTCTGATTTAATACCTGATGGGCATATATTGTATCATAGAGAAGGGTCCAGGCGAGAGCACCACCGTACATTGTGAGGACTGCTGGAGTGAGCCAAGGGAGTGCAGCGTAGCCCATCCCCGCTCCGACTGATGCAGTATAACCAAATAGAATACCGGTATTGAAAGTGAGTCCTAAGATCCCTTGCGGCCAGTTTGTGAATCGCTTGGCCAGGGGATAAATAACTACGAGACCAAGTGACGTCACGCCAAGGAAGAGGCAAGGCGGTGGAAGGTTGAGTAAAATGAGCAACGAAACGGACAACTGAAGGCCCATCCATCCTACTGCGTTCTTTAGCTGAATCTGATTCGACGCAAGTGGGCGACTCATTGTTCTTGACACTTTGGCATCAATTCTTCGGTCCCACATATCGTTTATTGTACAGCCAGCTCCTCGCATTAAAAATGCACCAAGACCAAAGAGCCCGAGAAGGTCTAAGGACGGTAACCCAGTGGCTCCGAGGCTTAAGCCCCAAGTACAAGGCCAAAAAAGAAGCCAGGTACCTAAATTTACTTACAAATTAAAATCCTCCACGCCGAAGCTCACGCTACATGTTATGTTTAGACTGCATAAGAATCGAACATCGAGGTATTACCTATAGGTGCATCAACCCTGGACAATCGTAAGTATGGTTGTAACTTTGATGGTGCAGCAAGGACGAGTCTTTGTGGAATGGTAACTCTTCCTGGCGAATTATTCTGCAATCCAAACACAGTTCAGTTATTACATTTATCAAAATTTCTTGATCGTCAACTTATTTGCGCTTACACATGTCGATCCACGGGTGAGCTGCGTAAGGATGAGAAAACTACTTGGTTGTGCATAGGAGAAACTAGAGCAGCTTATCCTAAAGAACAGTTAAAATTTAAAGTTAAACAACATACAAATTCTGATTTTTCATTATCGTGCAACGAAGATTTATCGATTTATGATACCTCCGTAGATCCCGCATCAGGAAGCGATGTGTTAGAAGAGCCATTTCGCGTTTGTGCAATTAAATTAGTTTTAAAATGACAACTTTCAGGCTCCAACTACGAACTTTGATCTAACGACGATTAATGACCATATGAGCATAGATGGGCGAACTCAAAGAGTAGCTACTCAAAGAGTGTGAATCCTCAACTCATTGAGTAGAATTTTAGAGTAGAGAGTAGAAGAGGATTGAGTAGAGGAAAATGTAAAGAGTA
>VYYI01002298.1:0-15379 GCA_021029175.1 Bilobella aurantiaca
ATTACCCCAGGAAGCCCAAATTTGTGTTGAAAATAGTAGTGGTTTGTTTAGACGGTGGGATTGGGAGTTTATAATATTTGTAACAAATTGAGTGAACCCTGAATTACTGAACGGCTACAACTTCGTTGCGTCCGCTAATGGTTGGGGAAGTCTTTAGTTAAAAGATATCCACTTAAAGTGTACAGTAATTGTATTGAGAGCATCTTTAAATGCTCACAACTTCAATTATTCTCCATTAGATGTTTGGAAAGCTATTTTCAAGCTTTTTGCGCGTAAGACAAAATTAATTCGAACCACCAAAGTCAATTTCCTATTCTTACTTTCAACAGGGAAAGGGGAAGCTAGTGAACAAATATTTTATATTTTCATAAATCCTATTTTCACAAATAGGATTTATGACTTTTAAAAAAATCAAAGAAGCAGGAACCCAATAGACTGGTAAAAGCTGAAATGTGACAAATTGGAGACTTTGAGAGACTTGTTGGCGTAAGTGAAAGAAGTGTGAGGAATAGCTGAGCAGAACTTACTACTTTCCCTTTGAATTCTAAAAAACCATTTTCTAAAATTTCTAATGGACCCATTCCGCTTTCATTGGGAGAAAGTGAAAGTATTTTCTCTTACCGATTCAGACCCTGCAGCTGTGACTAGTTCTTGAAGTGCCCGAACGGAAAGGGCTTGTTCAATGACAAAGACGCATTGACTCAAGTCGGGAGGATTGTTCTGAAAATTTTCGATAATTCTGAGAAAATAGTACATTTTCATATTGCCACATTGTTGCACCTTTGCAACAATGTAAACGGTTCAAACGTTATTTACTAGAACCTTGAATTCATTGACAAGTTTCGTTACTTATTTTTCTTTCTTTGTTCAATATTGTACTGAAAGTTAAAAAAGAAATGTTCTTCTACCGGGAATGCTATCCTCACAAAGCACAATGAATCGTTTTGCAGGGTCTGCACCAGGAAATGAAGAAACTTACTTTATCGGCAATGTTTTCCAGAAAACAATGGCGGTTACCAAATCCTTCGGCAGCAAGGCATACACGTTCACCAGTGGCAGTACAAGAGAGGCAAACGTTGTCTTCCTATGTAAGTACAAGGGTCATAAAAGCTCAAATGTCTAAACATCCGCAGTTGCATGTAATTGTGCAAGCATTTTTTCTTTACTAGGTCAAGCATCTTTCTTAACCTTCAATACTCTTTATTTTAAAGATTTCAAATGCATTTGAAAATTTGCAAAATATTTACAACTTTCAAACTGGTAAGCGCAAGTTTTACATAAATTAGAATTCAAATGTTTAAATCATTGTTAACATTGCTGTAGTGTTCAAATTAATGTTTGAATCAAATCGTTTTTCCTATAATTGTATCAAAATTGTAAATAGTTAAGAAATTATACTAAACTTGATATACTAACTTACCGTACGAAGAAATGACACATCATCCTGCTCCGAACTACCTTCGTTGTCAGCCATCTTGAGGCCGGGACAATACTCTTGCAAGCAGTTTTAATGCTCGAAATTAAATAGGACTTCTATTTGTTACACAAATATTTGTTCCATTTTTTACTTTATATTGATAGGACCGAAAACTTTATTGACAGAACGTATACATGCCGTAGAACAGAATAGAAATTTAGCAAAGATGATGAGCTAATTTAAAAATAGATCAGGAAATACTGGGAGCAATAGGCAGTCTACTAAGGAGAACTGACGCTTCCCATAGATCCATACAAGAACTGATTTAGATGTAGTGGCTGGAATGAGCTTCTAGATTCCGCTCCGGCTTTTTCTGTTCAATAGGCACCGTGCACTTCAGGTTCTGCGCACACTCCAGACCGTGCCAAAATCATTTTTTAAGAAAAGAATAGCACACTCAACTTTCTAGGATTCTAACACTCAAATTCAACTCTCGCTCCAAAGATACGAATAGAATGATACTCGGAAGAGTCAAGCAGACACACTTTCCGGTGCTACTATGCTGCATAGAGAATCATTTCTTCAATTTCCCTGAATCGGCAAAACAGAAATCCAACCTCCAAATACTATCTCAGAGATTTGGTTAAATAAATTACATAATTGAATCCGAAGCATTTGATTTTATATGAAGTTTTTTTTTTATTAACTTGTTGCAAATTTTGGTAGAATAATTGAATACTCTTGACAAGACAATGAGAACCGAATGTGTACAAAATCAGTTTAACATATTACTGAACATTTACTTTTAGAATTAATTTTGTTGCTTTTTTGATTTGAAGAAATTAAATTTTTCAAGCCTTCAAAGATGTTCTCCAAGTATTGTTTTTAAGTTAAAGTATCTTACTCTTATCAGAATCAGTACGAGTGTATGTAGGTTTGGGTCATCCAGTAGTTTTTAACCAAGCTATCATACCTTAGGTAGTATTTTATTGTGGACATACAACATGCATGACAGTAAGATTATTCTGATAACCGGAAGCGGGGCCCTTCAGTTACGGTCGGTTTCCCGTAGTTTTGCCTCCACTATATCGTAAGAACATTCCGATTCATCTGTAGCCTGTAATGAAAAAATACAAAAACACTGATAAATATAGAATAATAATAGGCTAGGCTTCGGCTATTCGTAGTAAAAAATATAACATACTTAAAATCTCGAAACAAATTTTAAAATCGTTCGAAATTTCGATTGATTTTTTGTTAAAGGATTTATCAGATCCTTTTTGTTTTCGTTTTTCTACATTCTTTTGTTCCAAACTCTTTTTATGAGCTGAAATGAAAGACCAGTAGATAAAAATGTTTAAGTATCCTTTAGTCAATTTATTAGTGAAGTAAACATTAATGATTGCATTAGGTTTCAGCGTATAATTTCTTAAACTTCAATGGCGTACCTGAATGGTTTTATGCACGCCGACAAGAACTTTCTTCAATGCATCGAAACTGGAAGTATTCAACATCTTACTACGAGTCTTGGCTGTGTCCGGGCACCAGTTCATCAGGAACAACTTTTGTTTCTTTGTGGCCTGAATTGAATATATCAAATAAATTATGGCAATTAAATTTACATTGTAAGTTCGGATTCTTTCTAGCTAGAATTTCGACAGGGGTTGTAATACCTCTGTGGTCCCTTGACATTGATGAGAATACTCAAAGTCAAAAAGGCCATACCGGCAGGCCAATGGCCCTTCAAGTTGAAGAGCTTTGAGAAAATCCTCGTAAGTGGCTTCCCGTGGACCTGTTTACATATTTGGAAAATGTCAAACTACACAAAGTAAAGAATACAAATATAACTGCCAATCCTCAAGCATCAATTTCACATACCTAGGTGTTCTACTTCGATTTGCTTTTCGTCCTTGATGAAGTAGATGACGTAGCGATGCTTCTTATCCTTCTTGATTTCATCGTATTTAACCTTGCAGTCATCTGCTACTGTTACACCGGAAGACTGTACGAAAATCAAACGAGAAGCTGTATTAAGTAATCATTCATATAACGATATAAACGCTAGTTACGTACCATTTTAAACTAAATAACGCTCAAGTTTCTATTGCTAGAACTTGTAATTTGTAATACAAGAGAAGACACAAAAATGGAGAAAACACTCTGCAGAAAAGCAGAAATCCTCGGGAGATTAGGAAACCTTTGCTCCTTGTTGGTTGTCGTGTGAGCTAGTGAGCTGTTTAAAATTGACTGACTGGATGATGATGGATGATAATGGATCAATGACCAGCCACTTAACAGCTAATTTATCTTACAACGGACCTGTTCCAGTTGCAATTTCCAATTAGCTGAATCATTTTAATGACGACCAAAGGTGATGATGAAGAATATTATACACACTGAAGAAAACGCCCACACAACTTCATTACTTTCAGCGACGAACAGATTTCCATTTTCGGGGAAATGGTTCTACCGTTGTGGCATAGAATTCTGCCCATCTTGATTCTGAAACCATTGCCCATCTATCTCCCCACAATTTAAGTTTTCCTCGGTCCCGATTCTTCGTTTTATTTTTAGTTCAGTTCGTAAGAGAATCAAAATGGTAGGTCTAATGAAAGAGGAGCCATTTACAAAATTCTTAAACGCATTTACGCAATCTTTTCACAACGACATCACCAGTGGCTTTCCTAAATCCTCTCAACAACATTCTTTATTTAATCGAGCAAATCAAACCACAAAAGGGAAAAATCCATCTCCATCCTGCTACGGTTGGTTTTAAGATTTTTGGTAACAATGTGCGGTGTTCAGGCCGAATTAAACTAGGCGAGTGAATGAGTATAACAGTTTTGGAAAGCAATTGTAATGACACGTGACATTTGCGACGTAACCGGATTCAATACCTCAAAGGAAGAGGAGTTCGTTTCATCATCACTCCCTGCCCTAGCAATTCCAAGTAAAGGCAACTTATTACGGTTTTAAAATTCGCAATAAGGAAAGGATACTTTACTTTACACACCCTACAGCGTCCCGCAGCTACGATATGGCTAAGAATATTTTCTAACACAATTAGCGATGTACAAAATAGCTATTCACCTTTTCGATACTTTTGTAAACAGCGCTTTGGAATGAATTAATTAGTCAAGCATCAAGTTCCACACTTCACATGATCTTTACTTTTAGCCCTAATCAGTCTTCCGAGGAAAGAAATAGAATGAGTCAAGATGTAATCATAACGATGAAATAAGCGGATACTGATACACCTTACACTGCTAACCGGCTTTAACTTACCTAGCACATTTTAACATTGCTACGACTAGATTGCACTTACACACACTATACAAGGTTTAGTAGGCAGGCAAAAGCCTACACCAGACAATGGGATGACTCAGCTCCAATCCAACTTTGTTCAAAGAAATTCTATCGCTGTTGACCGGAGCCATTTGATTAATGCATTAATGCAAATACGCATTGAAGCAATTTATTTAACTAACTACTACTGTCAACCGATTCATGTTAACACTCATCCATAGATTCATAAAATCCAAGTTCTAAAATGATCCAAATCCAATATACAAGTATCGATTCGGCGGATTAAATCACTGCTACCTAGTTAAAAAAAATACAAGAAAACCATGAAAGAAGCTAAACAGGAACATATGAATGAGGTGAAGACGATACTTTTCAGAATAGGTTGCCTTGCCTCTTGACTTATATTCCACCATCCTGTAAGCAGTTGAACTGGAAGACGAAGATAGAAGTGTTGGGAATTATTAGGATCGGGGTTGTGAAGAGGGATTCGGGTATTTCTCAAATCTCAAACTTAGCTTCCACACTATCCACACACATGATCTTCCCGTTCTGTAGCAAACTCACAGCCTACAAGTATCTAATTTTAGCATCATTTTACCCTTTTTAGTCACTCCTCTTTTCAATTTCAGATATTCAAAGACTAAATAGTCAACCATGAGAGAAACTAACGGATGTGCTTTTTTTTGTTTACTCCAGCTCATTTGAGCTAACCCTCACGATATAAGTAACGCTACTGAATAAATCGATTAACATTTCAGAATCCAGGAAATCCAACCTGACCTAACGGCTTACGCCGTGTACTCTCCATTGATCCATTACTCCCGTCGTCCGTCAGTAACCTGCGGCGGAATTCGCTTCCTGAATCCTGAGTCAGATCAGAACTTTCCTTTCTGAACCGACCACCCCCTCAAAATTGTCTAAAACTATGAAACTCTGAAGTCCAAATGATTTGAGTGGTTGGATTTCAACGAAGGGGCCAAAATATCAGAGACGTTGCGCAGCCAGAAGAAGATTATGTTTCTCTGCGCGAAAACTTTAAAACCTAACTTTCTTATGAGGGAAAAGCTGGATGTGGCCCCCTTCGTTGAAATCCAACCGATTTGAGTCCTTCTCGACAGGACCCAATTAATCGTGATAATTATCCTAGCAATCATTCATATCACTAGCTGTAGGAGACCAGTAACATTCGCAAGATCGGAAGTTACGTTAACCGCTCACTCTAAAAATGATTTCCACAAAAGGTAAATGACAGTTATCCGTGTGGCTCAGCGCAAGGCACAGGAAAGTAAGGGAGGTAGGGTGTGGGAAACGTCACTTTTACGAGGTACCGGTTTCTAAGCTTTTTGGGCCGGAGGACTGACCCAACCTTCCCAGTACTTTGGGAATGAGCAGTGTCAATGTCCAGCGACCCGGAGTATGATTATTTAGTTAATTGACTTACCATAATTGAGTTGTTAGTGCTGAATTAGGGGCTGTAGTCGGTTTGATGAGTAATAATGGCAGGAGACACATGCAGTGAGGTCTGACTCGAAAGAAAAGACTGTCTTTCCCTTTGGTCTCCAAGCCAAAGAGGGGAAGGGAGGGGGCGGTGGGGCTGGGAACGAATCCTCCCAATGACTCACTCACAGACGCCCCACTCTCTCATTGGCCAAATCCCACACAAGCCCATTACCCTCTCCCTACACACTTTACACACTTGAGGACCAATTAATCGGTCACCGTATTTAGAGGAGGATGCTAAATAATTTATTCGTATGCCCATCTTCTCCTATAAATAAAATGAACGAAATTATAGAAAAATTTATATACTTCAGAGTTAGAGGGTATCAAAGAAGAGGTCTTGTCCAAAGTTCTTCAGTGTTTGACACCATCATTTAAATTAAACCGCGCTTCCTCTTGTAGTCGTCCAAATTGAGTGAGCGCTTCGGAGCAGGCTCTCGGATTTGTGGAATTGAAGGTCGAGCCACAATTGGCAGGTTGGCTATAAGAAAAATTCGGTCATTTAGTTATTTGCCGTAGTAAGGCGTTGCTTGCTGGAGCACTCTTGCCCAATTGGAGAGATGATTTCATTAGGATATAAATGATAGTTTTAAACTAAGTTTTACGTGGTAATTTCGCGTCCAGTTCGAGGTGAATATCGAAATCATGGGCAGAGAACAAGTCATTGGTTGTCAGAACTTTGCGACAAACTTTACCATCAACAATGTCGTCGCCACCGGTCATGAGTGCCGAAGTTATATCCAAAGCTTCCAAAGGCATTAACTTCTGCTCACAAAATAATGTGCTCAGACCATTTGGAACCATTCAAATTTAATGGTAAGTGTTACCGTTGCAATTTTTTCTTGAAGGGGGACTGGAGTCGAATGCAGAGCTTCAGTTGCTACTGCTGTATTCTCAGTATCTTCGTCTTCATCTTCATCGTCACCACGACGGAGCAAGTCTTCGTTTTTGATATCATCGCCATTAGTAATCTCTTGAGTTTCTTCGTGTTCAGATTTGATGAACGAATTGAACGAAGTTTCCGGGGTACGTGGGGAGGCCTGACCTGGAGTCAAAATTCCAGGAGGAGCTAAACGATTAACCACCATTGGCATGGGCTTTGTATTTCGCCGAGTAAATGGATCTTCGATCTTCTTCCCTTTACTTGCCTTGATTTCCTCCTAATTGAGTAATAAAGTGAATATTTTAGGAATAGGATTCATGTCATACTAGACTACATAAGTAAAACCTGGATAATTGACACACCATAATAGCCTTCTCTGCCTTTTCGACGTTATTCTTCCGGTTACGTTCATTTATGTAGCTAATACTTTGGATGCTCTGCGATCTCGCTTTGTCCAGCTCCTTTGCGCGCTCATCCAGCTCCGTAATTTCTCTTGCGATTTCCTCAACTCGCATGTCATCTCCCCTACCCCATATCAAAATCCGATTAAAAAATAATGTGATCATTACCATAATATTAAGAATTACCGTTGTTGAGCAGTCTCTTTTTCCTTCATGAGTTGTGTTTTTCGTACGGCAAAATTCACAGGCGATTGTTTAAATCTTTGCTTCTCTTGGATAATCTAAAATAGAAGCAAAATACTAAAATAAATACTAGTTAGGTGAAAATAAATTAAAATTGCATTTTATAAGCTTTTGCATTACTTACGTGGTCAACGTCGGAATCTTTGAATTGATAATTAGTGGCTTCACGTAGTTCTAGCTCCTTCTTTTCCACATCTTGTATAGTCGGCGGAGTAATGCTAGATGCGTAACATGCTTCCAACCACTTCAGAAACTCTTCCTGATTGAATTCCTGTGTACTGACAAATTCCAAGCGAAAGACCCGTTCATCCTGTCCGTGACGAAGCCTGAACCCTTTATTTGTCCTTGTAGCTCCTAGGGTGTATATTTTTGGGGTTTCAACGACATCAATTACTTCCGCAATCTGAAAACAAATATTTCTTATTAGTATTGCAATTATAATCTCCAACAACAGTTTCTATTACCCTTTCTGTTATCACAATTATTTACCCTATAGACAGCCTTTTGCTCCCTTGGATTATGTCCAATCCCGAGTCGGACAAACATACCCTTGGCCAAACTATCAAAAAAAGGGTAGTGAAGCCATTTTTCTATTTTTTGTCTGGAAAGGCGGAGACGACTTAGTTCTTTCATGGCAGTGATATAAACAGGCTTTCTACATATTATAATTAAAATATTACACTCATAACTTTTCTTGATTTTATAATTGCGTTTCGATTTGAATTACTTGTGATGCTCAGAATCAGAGTCGGAATCGCTGGATGAGCTGCTGCCCGCTCGTTTAACTTTAACGGTAGACCCACCCTCTCCATCTGATCCGCTGTCGTCAGAATATATATCCGAAGCTTTGAGCTTCTTTTTCATTGCCCGTTCGGTAACCGTCGATGACATTTCATCTTTCATGTCAAAGTCATCTTCAATAACGCTTGCCATGGCTTCCCGCTGCTTCTCTTGTTCCAGTCTTGCCTTTTCTTTCTCTTCTTCACGTTCCTTCTTGGCTTCACGCTTAGCCTTAAGCAGGTCCATTGCCTGACTCTTCTTGTCAGTTCTACCTTCAACAGTTTTCTTTCGTTCCTTGCTTCGCTCCTTGGCATCCATTTTGAACTTTGAAGACATAGCGCCATCTGCTTTCTTTTGTCTAACAATATTGTTAAAAATTAGTATGGAAAAATTTAAATGTTACGTTAATCTATTCTGTTACTTTTTGAGTTCCTTCTTTCTAGCCTGCTTCAATTTTTTCTCAATTTCATATCTCGTTTTTTTGATATCCCGAATTTCAACACGTTTGAAAATCTCTTGCTCTCTTTCCTTTTCTGTCATTTCACTAAGACGCTTCTTGTCTTCATCATCCCCCATGAGATTCTCATCGTAGCCATCATCAAACTCTGCATCAGAACTTTCATCATCGGAATCTGAACTGGATACCTCTCCTTCCTCCAAATCCGAAGCACTTTTTTTCGGCTCCGCAGCAGAAGGGGCTGCCTTGTTATTAGTATTTTTTTCATCGTCGGACTTGTCATCCTTCTCATCAGAACCACTATTTGAGTGAACACTTGTAGATGGTTTCTTAATTGAATGCTTTTTCTTTTTTGCCAGTTTATTGTTGGCTTTGAGACCCCAGTCAGAATCCGATCCTGAAGAATCAGAATCCGATATTTCTTCTTTTGGTTTCTTTGGTATAGGCACCGGTGACACAGCTTTCTTTTTCTTAGAAAGCAATAACATTTCCTGCACGATTGAATAAAAAAACCTTACTGAAGTAGTAATAGAGATGAGCGTAGTAGTAAGACTTTTATCAATACGTATTATAAAGATGCATGTAGTACACTACATGCAAACCAACCTGTTCTAGGTCAGAGCCAGATCCGGAGCCAGCATCACTGTCACTGTCCAACATGTTGCCTTTGCGTTTGACCCCTGTACTGCCGACCATCTTGAATCCGACAATATGTAGCCCAATCACCTGGAAAGTTCACTAGCTGATTGAAGTCAGCACTCAGCAGTGTTCTTCCGTCCAGAGTCTGGAATTGTTTTTGGATTTTTCTTTGTAGATTCCAGACGAAGAATAAGTACCAAAGACCAAGACAGGAAGACTTCCAAGTCCAAGTCAAGTCCTTCCTTACGAATACGATTCCTCTGAATTCAATGAATTGATAGACGATAGATCAATGTAATTAGATGACTAATGTAAACATTACCCTACCTTCACCTTTGGCCGGAAGAGACGAGTTGACGTGCTGGATCGGATGACGACGGACAAGTCAACGACGACGACTACTGACTTTCTCCGAATCGTAAATTAGAAGAGAAATTTGTGTACGGAGAAGATGAGACAGAAAATAGTTTTGTAATGCCAATGTAATGACGATTTGCAAAATGCAAAGTGTTTGTGCAAAATGCAAGGAGTATAAAATGCCCGTGAGCAGACAATCTCTTCTCGAGATTTACAAAATTAAAGCCCAATACCTTTGTTTGGAAAGTTAAAAAAAAAACAAGTGCAAATTCACTCATTCTCCCTTTTAAAACCATGATATTAGAATATAATAGGCTCTTAAAGTTAAGTGGAAAAGAAGACAGTGGGAGGAGCCAAGGAGAAAAACCTTATTTCATGTGCATGGATTCTCCTCTACCATCCATCTACCATACTTTTAGCATCGATGCATCTCTATGCTCTGTGCAAAAGTAAAACTGGCAAATCTAAGTGGATAGAAGTTAGCCTCTCAGTCCTCAATGTAATTCTGCAAAATCACTAATTATAATCATCATAATTACAGTATAATAAATTCTAATTTATTTTTAATTAAACTAATTAGGTTTTATTTGAATTATTAAAGTACGTCTATTCATTATATTCGATCAAGGTTAGGTTTAAAAATCAAACTTTAACTTGGTTTTTTGAGGGGCTAACTTCCGACGACGACCGATCCCAAACACTTTGTGCAATAGTGCAATGGCAATTAAGAATTCCTGTTAATGTGACAAAATTTGCAGTTACGCTTCCAATGGAACAAAAGCAAGCTGTCTCAATGGCATTAAAGTAATTATGAATAAAATTAAGACCCTCCCTGGGTCACGGAGGTCTGACCCTTCTCCCACAATTCCACCATACCAAAATGACCCCAACACTAGGAAATTAGTTGTTCCGGGGGTTGGCTCCTCTTATGTAATTTTATAAATTTGACTGTAATTGATTGACGATTTAATTAACGTAGTTACCTATCTTTATAAATATAAGATACAAACTCTTATTGCCCATTATCTTCCAACTACCCTGCGAAAATGTTCCTGGATCTTTGGTTCCCGCGTTTAGTTATTACACGGTGAGTTAAGGATCAAAAGTAAAAGTATAAACAGAATAACGTATTGGAGTAGACTGTTAAACACTAATAAATTAAATTTAATTCGTATTCAAGGATGTGAGGAACATATTTTAAGAAAATGAAATGTACAGTGGAATGAATTTGACCGAGAATTAGCACTATGGAACTTATTCTTGAATTCAATTAAAAAATTTCTCTACATTTACATGCATACTTAAAAGCGTGCCACCAGCGTCTTTGGCACTTTGTGATTGTGTAAATTCGGTACAAGTTGTACAAATTGGTTTGCTGGCTTCCATTTTTGTTCATCATAAATAATTATACTCAATGAGTGGAGATGGTTTTTTTTTTGGGAAAATACTCGAGAGGACGAATTAAAAGTTGAAAGTCCTCGTCGTTGATATAGATTTGCATTCTATCCCGGCCGGACACCTAATTTTTCAAGTACGCGAACGCCCTTTTCTTGAAATTCTTCTCTGGACATCCAGAAAGTGTCTTTATCTTTCATCACATTTGCCAAAACTGCTCCTCCAATGAACACCATATCTTTTCTTCTGGGTGGATCCTCAATCTTGATTTTAAATTTCTAGGAAAATATAATACACATATTATAAATACATAAAGGCACTTTCTAGGCTGAAGAATAGTAGTTGAACCTTACGGAAAGTTTGTCTGCTTCTCCTTTGAGCACACGTTCTAGGTAGAGTTGCTTGATTTCTCTCTCAAGCCGACTAGGAAGCCCAGGGTACATGGTAGATCCGCCGGATAATACAATATGTTTATAAAGTTCGGGACGGATGTCAATATCAGCTTGTTGAATGGTACTAAAAACAAGCTCCGCGATACCTAACAAGGCACTAGAAAATATTATCTATTGCATAGAAATTATGTTGAACTTTAAAGCTCACCTTGTCCTTCCACATTAATTAGATGAGGCTGAAAAAGTGCTTCAGGGGCCTCAAATCGTTCCCCACCGACTTTAATTATTCTTCCATCAGGTAACTAGAATATATAACGTTTAGGAGTTTCAATATATTTTCGGTGATGGATGCTCAACGACTCACAGTATAGGATTCGACAAGTACAGTCGTTTCTAATGCTAATCTCTGTTCTGTTTCCAAATTGTAGCCAATGTAGCAAAGTTTCTCCTTCATCATTCGCACTGTCTCGAAGTCAGCAGAGTGATTGAAGGCATAACCCCTGAGTAAGAGTAGCTAAACAGATAAAAGAACAAATATGTTAAGGTGATTACCAATTTCATAAGAAATGACAGTTTAGCTACGTGCTTTATGAAAATGAAATATTAAAATTTCAAATTGGTTGGTTGGTACATTAGTGCGATAACATTAAGTGCGAAATCTTGAGTGATTGCTATAATGCTAGTTTATTAAACCTAACCTAACCATAAAAACAATTAATAAGGACTCCAAACTCCAATTATATAAAATAACCTAATTTCGATTGGCTTATTTAGCCTTAAATAAACCTAAGATTTAGGAATTCGTTAGTATTGCATTCGCACTAATTGTTTTCGCGTTATTAACGCGGTTCGCAATATATAATTTAGACGTACCTTTATAAGATATCTAGTGATGTCTCTTCCCGCAATATCCAGTCTTCTTGTGAGGTGTGGCAACGCAAACCCGTCGTACACCGGACAAATATGGGTCACACCATCCCCAGAATCCACAACCACACCAGTGAGTAAGCCTTGTGCGTAGAGTGTAAGTACTGCTTGAATCGCTATATAGGCTCCAGCAAAACCATACTTCTCAAACATCACCTTAAGGAGGTTGGTATTAATTAAATTATGATTATATTCCCTCATGATTTAAACCTTTACAATCTAGAGGAACAGTTAAACTTAAACTTTTCACCTCACCTCAATCATTTTTTCACGATTTTTAGTAGGATTCATTGGTGGTTCAGTCAGCATCACTTTACATTCTGTGGGATCGATATTCATTTTCTCTGGCCCGAACGTATAGTCCCATAAATGAATCATGTCTTCCCAGTTCCTAGAGTTACAATATTCGATATTACTTGATATGAAGCGTACATCTATTACATCAAATAAGCCCGTAACTTAAATTACCGAACAATTCCATTTTCCATTGGATAGTTAACTTCCAACATCGATCTTAGTTGACTGGCATCATCTCCGAGCATTAGATCCTAAATTCAAGATGTAATTGAACGGTAAAATTTTTATGGTTTTCTCGAATTTAGCAAGCATTTTGAGCAAATATCCGTGCAAACTAGATAAATCATATTAGACATTATGACGGAATGAGATACCTTGAGTCGAATTATAATCAAGATAATATCTTAAACGAAAACTTGCAAACAAAAACACAAATACTTAAACATTTAATTCAATTAAATATAATTAAGATTAAACAAAGTTCAGGTCATGCCTCATGCTTCGAATACGCCAACAGACACTGCTTTTCTCTTGCTCTGTCTAGCTAAAACTTACGGGAATATGTTGATCCAGCTGTGGAGCATTTGAAATTTAATTCAGACTGGTTACAACGGGTTTGCCGTTTGTTAACGACTAAATTTAGCAATTTAACAAGTGGTACACCCAACACTCAAGTCAATTAAACACGTGCATCAAATTATAACAATACATTGTCAATCTCGAAATTCAAACATAACAAATCTCGCTCTTACTTACTTTGACCTCACGGCCCTGTTAAAAAATGAAAACGTTAAAAATACCTCAGCTAATTAGCATTAAATGAGCTGTTGTTTTCCTAATTAAAACTCCAAATATGTTAGCCCTTAATACGCAGTTCTAACCAAAGGGGTCAAGAAATTTATTTATTATGTTTACAAAAACGGTGACGTTTCGCGCAGTACGAGAGAAATGGCATTAAATGCACTACAGGTTGCGCGACAACTGGAAATTAAAAATAACCCCCTTCGCAAATAAATAAACCAACCCCATGATCTACAACGTACTACATAAATGGTTGTTGTATACACATACCTTCACTTCAATATCTCCAATTTTATTGGCCGCCCTTATTATAGGTCGACCGACCATGGAAGGAAAGATATGCTCCGGAAAGTTTGACCCAGCATATCCACATTTGACAAACTAGAATCAACACGTTCTGACATCAGAATTTGCTCAATTGTTATTGCAAATTATTAAATATCAAATTATTGCATATTACCCCTGTCCCATTGTCACACACTATAACTTTTCTGCCTTTGCTGTCCATCTCTCTGGCAGGAGGTGGCAACAGATCAGTGAAGTTTATGCTGAGTACCAAAAGTATTGTTTTCAAATTGAATAATTAGTTCAAAACAATTAACAAGTCACTTACAGGCACCGGCAGAAGAATTGATAAACAACGGAAGCTTACAAGGAAAGTGACAGGACACCTCCCTAGCTAGCAGACAAATGATTCACTTTTAGCACTCTCCTCTTAAACCCACATTTTGAATTTTGGCGCTTCTTGGATAGCCAACCTTTTTGATCCACAATCCGAACTTTATATTCTTTAGCACAACTTAATTGAGAGAAATGATAAGCTGATAAGCATATCCATACAAATATTTTTCTGTCTTTTTTCAAGAATAAGAACCAAATTCAACATTGTTCTAAATAATCGACATTGAAATTGAAATATCAAGACTTATCCATCGTTCTATTATCAATGGCGTTCATATTAAAATAATCTCTACCATTTACGATTAAATGCAAGCTGGCATCGTAATTCGTAAATGAGTAGTAAAAATATCAATTATTTCACTGGCTCAACATAAGTAGACAAAGACAACGATCAACACTGATCAACACTCGATACTGACGACGCAAAAAAAATTATTTAACGTTTTTAGACACCGATATTCGTAAGGTCACATTCACATATCCGTTGCAAAGCAATAAAAAATTTATCAACCACAATTACTCCTACAACTATTTAAAACTCATGCAACATATTTTTTTCGCTTTGTTGTTTGATTTTGTTGGCACTTGTGATAGTGGCGTGGCACACAATCAGAAATCAAGAAGAAGCGAAAGTTGAATAATTTCCGATTTTGATTTTTTTATTCGTCAAGATTTGTTTGGTTCATCGCCGGATCTTGGAAGAAGGGTACCGGATGTTTAGAATTTGGAAAAAGGCCCTTGTGTGCCCTTATTTCATTTCTCTGGAAGCAGGATACAAAAGGGGCCCTTAACACAACCACGCAAACGTTTCTCGTTCCCATGGACCAACTGGCACCTCTTTTTTCTTATTCTGAAAGTCAAACCCTGCCTCTTCCATCAATGGGAACCGTTCTTAGGAGGTAT
>VYYI01002299.1:0-15377 GCA_021029175.1 Bilobella aurantiaca
CCAGCTTTTGATTGAACGGCTTCCTCTTCTCCTGACTTTGCCCTTTCACTACGGAAATTCAATAAGACTCCTTTCAAAAACGAAAAGAGAAAGTTCGGCAAAGCCTCTCCTTTCCCTTTACTTAAAAGTAACCAAGCACACTTTCCCCTTCCAGGCAAATTCGGAACGTCAATGCAACTTGCGGTTAGGCACAAGGGGACCCCTTGATTCCAGCAAATGAAGTCACCGTTTTGGCTGACTATTGGCTCCCAGAATCGGGGGAAACTAGGTCACGTGTAACTTCGTTTCAATTCTTAGCCGTTTTCCAATTCCAGTTATTTTCGACCTACCTTGCCTTTAAATCAAAATACCGAATAGAAATAAATAACACAATGCACAGTATTCTTGCCATCTTACAGAATCCTCTTATACCTTTGATTTGCCGGGCTCTTTCAAATTTAAGTGTTTTAGCATGTAGTCCTTTTTGTAGCCTCGAGCAGGCAAAGGGAAAGTCCACAAAAGGAATTGAGTTGGAGACTATGTGGAGAAAGTGAAATGTGGAAAAGTGCTGGAGGTCAGAGGGTAGTTGATTTGAGTGAAATTCCAGTTGCTTGGGAAAGGTAGGGGGCTTCCTAAGGCTTCCTTTCAGTCTTTTGAAGAAGGCAGAACTTGATTACATGATTTGAATTGGCAAGTATGAAGAAATGGAGGGAGTTAAAAGTTTCATGAATGAATGCATAAGACAAACTCTGCCAGGGAGAAAGTTTGGCTTCTAAAGACTAATTCAAGCTTTCCTTTGACTTGATCATTTCCCTGGCTACCCACTCCGTCCCACGTCCAATTTCAAATCTTAATTCTAACACATTCTAAATGGGCTTTGATGTTCACCTTAATAAGCCAGAATTGGGACTGAAAAAGGACTGAGAAAGGAAGTTTAGTTTTTTTTTAAGTTATATATTTCAATTCTTCAAAAAGTTAAAATAGCTAGCTCTACAAGAAGAATTTAGTTTTTTTTTACTTGGCAGCGCGTAGCTTTAAAAAAGCAAGAAAGAGAAAGAAGAGTCTGAATTGGAAGTGATATTGACAGATGAAGGAGAAAGTACTCTTTTTTCGACCAAAGTTGAACAGGACAGCGAGCAATATTTCTGTCACTCTGACTTTCCCTTCCTTTCCACTTCTCGAATCACACTTGTAGGAGGTCCTTTTCAGTTTCAGTTCCACTTACAAGGGTCTGTTCCGCTAAGGACATTCAGGGTTGTCCATTTTCATGGACATGGACAGGCCACCCTGGAAGAAAGCATTTGGTTTAGAAATGGCTCTGGACAGGCGAAAGACGGAGTTGTCGTAAATGAGAAGAGGTCCGGACCTTGTTCTGGAATCGCTTTGGATCCATGTCAAGAACGTGTCAAGATTTGAGGAAATTGACTTGTTTGATGAAACATGAATTTTTTGAGCAAATGGGCCAATAGAAAGGCCTGAAAATTCTCAAAATGTCTGAATGCGCTTTGAGTCTTATTTTGAAATGCTCTTGATTTTTCTGGTCATGACATAACTGCTGGTTTTGAATCTGTCTAAAAAATTTGACAAAAATTTCTACTTTCTCCTCAAACTCCTCCCTTGCATACCAATGAGTGATTTTAAATTTTGAGGCGGAAAGTGAAGCCATTATGCCAAGTTTTCGTCCAAAGAGTCAGATTTAATGAAATGAGAATTTCCTTTTAATTCCGTGATGAATGATGGAAATTATAAATGATGCCGTGGGGAATCGTCAACGTCTTTGGCTTCCCTCCTCCACACGTTCACAAATACCAGGAAATTATTCTATTCAGGCTTCGTCTCCCACTGATCCAAACGTCACTTACCGAGAAGTGATGAAGGGAGAAAAAGCAAAGATGGAGAAAGTAGAGGACTTTCTCTTTTTGCCAAGAAAACTTGATTTTGAATTACACATTTTGGCTTCTCAAGTTTCCCTCTCCTAACACCACTTATGCATCCGCACGTTTATTAGTTGCAAATGTTGTAAATTCCTTTCTCCTTGGAGAAAGTATACTTAGGTAACAAATTGTCTCGACTTTTGTCACCTCCCAGACCAATTTATGGAGGTTGGAAGGCTGAAAAGATGCTAATTTTCCTCCCGGAAATATACGGATATCATCTGAATACACCTCGAATTTGTATAGGTTTGATTAAGAGTGGCAGATGGAGATGATGAAAGGTGTGGCCCAGCGGCTCAGATGCAATAAACTCCTCGCATCTCTCCAGTGCACGATTGACTTATGGCGGGAAAAACTTATGAAAATAGGGAAGAGAAAGGTGAAAGCATTTGAGCATCAAGGAGATCTCACAGAACTTTCCCTCTGAAAACCGTCTGAAATGAATGCTCAAGCAAATCAAGTGTTTTTATGAGTCTCTAGAGACGGCCCAAAAGAGCTGATCTTCCTCTGTTCCAAAAAACGAAAAGCCTCCCAAATTCAAACACAGGCTTTCTTCATTTCTCAGAAACAGTTGCAACTTTCTCCTCCTCGGCGTTTGATCTCTTTTTTTGGAAGAGAAAGAATAGAAATAAAAACGAAACAAGGGAAGAAAACGCCTTTCTTCTTTGCCTTCTTGCTTTCTCCAACCCTTTTCCCCTACACTACAGCAGCATCCCAGCCTCCATCCATCTTCCTAATCGCCCCAGAAGTCTCCATCCGTAAACTCCACCAAGCAATCTTGCGTTCTGGTCAACTGAGTTGTCGGCTTAGTCACGAAATATACGTCTTTCCCCTCCACTACACCCCTTCCACTTTCTTTCAATTTGAATTAATTTTTTTTGAAAAAAAAAAAAAGGACTTAGTGTCCCTACCAATTGGGATTAATGGTCCTCTCTTCTCCAGAAGGAGAGCGTCGACCATAATTTAAAAATGAAATTCAAAACTGAGAGAGAGGAGCCTAATTTTAAGTACATTTTCCAGTCTGCTTCTGCTAAATACTTCTGCAATTCGGAAAAGAGCTTTTGGAAATTTAAGCTCGTCCGAGATTTGAAAGGACTTTCTCTTCTCCAAAAGCCCTGTTTCCTCAACAGTTGCTTTCCTCACTCCACCGCGGTGGTGGCGGGAGCATTATTTTTGTTTGAATTTCGAACATTTGGGAAATAGAGGAGAGAGACCGGATTTCGGGGGTCCCATTTTCCAGATTGGATTTTCCATGCAGATGAACTCAATGAGTGGAGAGAGCCTTTCCCTTTGAAATTCCTTTTCTTATCTGTGGGATGATGCGGAGATGCGTTTGGGGATCTTCTTTCACCATCCACAGAACATCCAGAATCATGTTCACAGAGAAAGGAGCCACATGAAAGAAAGGAGAAAGCAGTGAGAGAAAGTAGAGGAAATTGTTGTAATCCTATTCTTGTTATTTGCATGGCCTTCTGACAAATGAAAAGGGATTTCGAGCAGTGCTGCTGCGGTGCTCTTGCAACAACGTATCCTTCACAGAAAAATCTCCAGAGCCCTGCCTCTCAAGTATGTGAGAAGGATTGGATTTCTCCGTTTTTTAGATTTTTTTTGTGATACAGAGACAAGTAAATTCCCAAAAGAATCGCATCTCATCTTCAATTTCTGAGCCGAGGATGGGATTTTAATCAAAAGAGAAAGTTGACAACACATGAAAGAAAGGAGAAAGCAGTGAGAGAAAGTAGAGGAAATTGTTGTAATCCTATTCTTGTTATTTGCATGGCCTTCTGACAAATGAAAAGGGATTTTGAGCTAGGCTGCTGCGGTGCTCTTGCAACAACGTATCCTTCACAGAAAAATCTCCAGAGCCCTGCCCCTCAAGTATGTGAGAAGGATTGGATTTCTTCGTTTTTTAGATATTTTTTTTGTGATACAGAGACAAGTAAATTCCCAAAAGAATCGCATCTCATCTTCAATTTCTGAGCCGAGGATGGGATTTTAATCAAAAGAGAAAGTTGACACGAGGCAAACAAAGGTCGTTTTCTTATGGTGCGGAGACATCGCGAAGAGAAATTAACTTTATTTCTAACCCCCCAAGGTTGTGCCTGATTTTTGAGGGAAGAAAAATAAGAATAATAATTATGCCTAATGTTTGTGTGGAGGAGGAATTTGGAGAAAATGGAGAAAGTTACTTTGTGAAAGTGGAAATAGTGGGAGAAGGGGGTCATTAATATTCAGAACTCTTGAAGGAAGGGCTAGAAAGCCAAAAAAAAAAGAGAAAGTTTTTTTTTTTCTAGAAAAGCGAAGCAGGAAAGGAGAGGAGGACAGCGGTTAAAATTCCATGCGGCAAGTCTCCGACTTTCAAAAGAATATCAAGATTGATATTCATTGCTTTCGCCCACTTTCTAGGGCCGAAGAAGAGGAGCCCTTATAAGGGCTCTCTGTTACAAAGTCGGCAACTTTCCCTTCAGGACTCGCCTCAACCAGAACCACCGTCCATGCCTCCTTAAAAAGAACTTCATTTTCCCGTGACTAGAAGTCAACCCTCCTTTCTCTTCATTTTCTATCCATTTTCTCCGCTACTTTCTCTCCATTTTTTAGAATTTCAGGATCAGGGATTCTCCAAGCCGCCGAGAGTTTTTTGACAAACTTTTTTTTTTGAACAACACAACTAATTTTATCCTCCGCCAAAGTGGATAAAATATTTTCAAAAAAGACGACAGATTTTGAATCTGGAGACTCTATTTCTTTTTTGCATCTCCATAACCTAATAGTTATTAATGGACGAATCCCAAGAGCGAAGTACTACTAGAATAAAAATGAATTATATCTTGTGCTTTTTAAGTATACAGGAGATCTCCGTTTTTCAGTCGACTTTCTCCTCAAAACTTTCTCCGCAGCAAAACGATTCCGTATTTGAGAAGAAAAAAAATCCAACTTTCCGAAAAGTTTTATAACGCTACAAGCGGAAGATCTTGGAGTCCCTTTTACTTTAATTTGTTCAGCTTTCTCCTCGTGTTTTCTCCTTCCCAGTCCTCCCTAATCCAAATTCTATTCTGCGCATTTTGGAGTGAAAGTGGGAAAATAACGTTTCCATTTTATAATGATGAGGACTTGGACGTTTTTTTTGAAGTGATGATGAGAGAGCCGTGGAGAAAGCGGGCAAATGGCTGCGGATGTTTAGAGGATGCGAAAAATTCATCAATAGTAAAAGATGAGGGAGGCTCTCTTGTTGGTCTTCTGCCAAGGCCTAAGCAAGTAAAGCATCTACTTTCACTGACGCTGGAAAAGAGCGAGGATGTAAAAGTCGATTTTCTGACTCTTTCGGGAGTAAAACGTCGACAGAATGAAAAACATTTCCAGCCAGGCACGCAACAGCGAAAACGCTGAAATGAGAAACGCTTCAGTCACCATAAAATAGTAGAGTATGAGAGGGAAGAAGCGCTAAACGACTCGTAGTTTTTGGGCTTTGATGCGGCAGCGGAAGGGAAATGAGGAGTACCTGGCTGGAGAAAGTGCTACTTTCACCTTCCGTTGTAGTGGAGTCTATCCAAAACGGAAATTGTTGGGATGTGCTCCATTTGTCAGACAGGATGATGGAAGACGTGAACTAATAAGCGGCAGGAATAAATTAGGTCCTAAGCTTCAGGGAGATCATGATTGGCTCTGAGGTTAAGATTCCCAGTCAATGCACCACAACAGCGTAAAAAAAGAGGCCGGAGATCAGGAGGGAATGGGGATATGATTGGAGAAAGTTAATTTTCCTGCCTGCAAGGACTCTGGGGAAAGCGATGAAAGGAAAGAAGCCCTGTCTCACTTTATTGGATCTCATAGCCTCCTTTCTCTTTTCCTCCTTTCTCCCATGGAATTTCAAAATCATTTCCTTTGACTAATCCCAAAACTCTACCTCCTTCGTAGAGTGCTGACAAATACAGTTTTGAGGACAGTTTTGTCTTTGAACATCTCATAATTAGGCGAATACTAGGAAAATCATCTGGCCCATCAGCGGCCTGGAAGCGGCAGTGATGAGGAGAAAGTGAGCAGCGCAAGAGAAAGCTAAAGACGCGATTCTACACAGTAGCCAGCACCAAAAATGTTGGGGCATAAAGTGAAATTGAAAAGATGGGAAAGTGAAAATATGTTGAGAGAGGCGTGTACTTGGAGCTCTGAATTTGGTTTGAATTTCGTTTTGTATGCATCTCCCTTCCCTGGAGGCCCTGCGTAAAGGCCCCTTTTGAAGGGAGGTTCCCTTGAGAAGGGATCTATTTCCCATGCAGGGCCACCCACACTTCACTTTCTCCAAGTCACGCTTTTTTACTAGCCACGTTCTCAATTCCTGGCACTCGAGTCAAAGGATATTCAGCTAATAAAATAGAATCAAATGGAACAGAATTAGAAAATTCCAGCCTCACTTTCTGAGCTTTCACTTTCCGAAGAACAAAAGGATCTGATACAAAAAGATCACAAATTCCGACTTACTGGTTTTATGGGTTATGCTCCATGAACATAAAAGGAAGGAGTCAAAGATTGAAAATTTTATGGCTTATGACGAAAGACGTGTTTCTTTCTTGGCCTCAACCCCTTCTGACCGCTTATAGCTTTCTACACACTTGGTCACATGCTTCGCCAATTTACGCCAGAAGCAAAAGGCAAGGTAAATCTACAACATTCTGCTATAGGACTTTTTCAGACTTCCTTTGGATGATGCACCAATAATTTTGATTTTTAATATAAATTATTCTCCAGTTTTCAAATGAAAAACAAGCCAAAAAAAAAGCCCGTCACAGTACTATTAAAAGCTAAACAAGCCCGATAAAGACCCAAAATTAAAAATTAATATCGTCCTGTCGTAGAACGAGTTTGTTTGGCATATAAAAAAACGTACAAAAATGGATTCTAGTGCTACAAAGAAAAAGGCTATTGAATTTCTTTCGCTAAAAAAATTTAACTGAAATTTCACTCAAAATAGTAACTCTAATTACTGAAATTTTACTCAAAATTGTTACTCAAGTTGACTGAATTTAGCTTACTGATTCTGGACAATTTGAATGCATCTGCAGTGTTGATGACGTCGATGTCTGCTGTAAGCGCAAATCGTCGCTCTTGCGTATGATGAAGCATGAGAGCATGCTTGAAGGCTGTTTGGACTTGAGTCGATCCTTGTTCAAATATTGCACCTAAGACAAGAAAGAGAAAAGAAAAATTGAGGGCATTTAGGTTCAAATCGTTTTCTGTGTGCTTTGGAGATGAAAAGCAGCCTCCTTATCCCGTCCTTACAGGCAAAAGTGCTAGGGCTTTTGTTTAGGGATAAACATTAACAACGTGTTTCCAGCCTTTCTTTTACCGTAACTTTCTCTTCGTTCCCTCCCATACATACGTAAGGCTCAGATTGGCTAGAGGAGAAAGTGGAGAAAGCTAGAGAAGCTCAAAGTACTCACTTTGGGCCTTCTAGGCTTTCTCCTCCAAAAAATTTGCAAAATCATTTCTCACCAGTCATAATTTAAACCCCATTTTCCCTCCCTCGACTAAATATGCCTTGATTTAAGGAGCTAATGGCTCAATTAACAAAAGATTTAGCACCATTCCCTGCGGCTATCCATTTTTAAAAGCTGTTTCGTTCGCGCAGGGGCTCTCCCCCAAAACGGAAAAGTTACATTATTTATGCGGCGCAATCTTCCAAGCCGATTAGTAATGTTGCTTTCCTTTTAGGTCGGCTGACTCCCGGTGAAAGGAAAGGTGCGACTTTAATTTGAAAAGTGAGACTCCGAAACTTTCTCCACCACTAAAATAGCTTTGACTGCTTTCACTGCCTTTGACTTTTGGCTTGTAGCTCTGACTTAGACTTCAAGTCCCCCCAAAAAAGCCCTTAAACGAATGATAAACGAGTTTGTTTAAGACGGCGACGCTTCGGCTTGAGGAAGATGAAATATGACCCAGCCGCCAATGACTGCGCACTAAACCAATCCTGACTGATTATTCTTTTCAACTGTATGGAAGCGGGAAATGAGCTGATTTAATGTGTGAGTAGTTGGAGAGCTTTTAGCACGGAGCCCTCCATTCGCTTTCACTTCAACTGACAACACAAAATGATCACACTCAATAGAATCCCTTCTTAAAACCCCAAGGACCCGCTGCCAAGGGCCCCTCGTCTTCCAGCATCAAGTCAAAAGTCATAATAGTGATAAATTATCCACGTCAGACAGACTTTACAGCCCTTTCACTGACTTTCTCTCCAGGGCGGCCAACCCACAAACTCACAAAGTGCCAAGAGCTCTCACACTCAACTTTCTCCTACGAAGTTATGACATTGATTATAAATTTAACGTCCCTCGATTTTTTTCCCATTTATTTCCATTTTTTAAATTTCTAACTTTCCTTCTCGTTTTCAAATTTTTGAAAAAAAGTAATTTTTTTTTCAAAAACTTACCCAACGGTATTTTTTCGGCGGAATGCGTCTGAAGGATGAGGAGCGGTGTCGTGAGGCAACGGAAGATGACGAGGAAACTGGGAATGGAGGGACGTAGATGATGCATGTGGCCTCAATTCTAGTCACAGAAATTGGGTCAAACGCATACAGTATAGGCCAACTAAAAATTACGTTTTAGCATTTGGCAAATAACTGTTTTGACTTTTTCAGTTAAGTTCAGTTGTACATTTCAGTTGATCCGTAGGGTGATGGATGCGACTGTAAGTGGTTGATTCTTCCTTTTGTTTGACTCTGAGTAGGAAAAGTGGTGAAAGTAATTGTTCATGGGGAGTGATTCGGTGAAAGTTAATTCGGGTGTGTGGAGAGAGTTCAGCAGATTGATTGACAGGTAACGGCGAGAGACGGGGAAAGTTTTCTGTTGGCCAAGCCCGCTCCAGGATGTTTCTAATATTGTTCCAGGAAGCCAAAAAACTGCAACAGGTAAGGTAGGGTCTTTTTCTGGACGCTTTCTCCGGGAACAATTCAGGGGGACGGTCATTCCAGGACGGTCATTAGCGCTTTGTCACTGAAAACAGGAGGCGGAGGCTGGATGATGAAGATTTGTTTTGGTTATTGTTCTGACGACGGACTGTGGTGGAGCTGGTGCTGGATGTGGTATGATCTGGAGAAAGTTCGGTGGAAAACTGACTGGAGGATTTGAGTTGGAAGGCTGCTGGAAGATCTGGAATGCGGTTCTCCAGTTCTGAATTTTTCTGTAAGTCTGAGAGTCATTTAGAAGGAGGAGAGTGAAAGCACTTTCAAGACGCCTGTCATATGCCACTTTCATCTCCCTTTGCTTTCTCCAAGTCCAAGACGATGCCCTATTATCATGCAATGTTGGGCTTATGGGGGCAATTTCCCACGAAAGAAAAATCGTTTTAGGATGATGGCCCTATACTTTCGAGATCATATGCAATTGCCGTCGAGTGGCTGTGATTTGAGCTGATTAACTTACTAGAAAGTAGCTATAATCATTCGGAAGCTAATTGACAATCAGCGAAAGCTATGGATTTAGCCACAGAAAAGCGTTCGTTATAATTGCAAATTGTATTTAAGCTTCTTTAATATTTATAAAAAGGAATTTGAAGAAAAAACGTCGAGTAAACTGTTCATTGAATATACTTGCAATTTGCTTAAAAGCATCCAGCCACACCCAAGGAAATAATTTTGAATTGTTTTTGGGAATGTAACCATAGCTCGCTCTATTTGAACATTTTGTTTTGATTTTGTAACATTTCTAAAAATTTAGTGATTGTAAATTTTCGAAATAGCTCTCATTAAAAAAACAGAAGTGACTATAATAAATCCATGCAAATCGCTTCAATATGCGTTGAGTGAAAATTTCATTATTTGAACAGGAATTCAAGCGATTTGATGGCACAACCGGGAGGCATATCAAGAAAGCCAAGCGTCGGCTTCACTGTTAAGGAGTCTCGAAGCGAAAGTGTAAATAGCGCTGCAGATGCACAAGACGATTCTTCAGATGAAGATGAGGATATCCTCAAAAAACTACCGAAGCGATTACGAGCAGTTGATTCAAATGCAATTCCTAGGCATCAGTGAGTCCCGAAAATTCAAAACATATCCTTATGTAAACTTCATGTAAATGCATGGCATAATTACTTACTTACAGTGAAACTCGCAACATCGGAACCGTGGCTGTACTGTCGCTCTTAGTTTGCAAGTGTATGAAAATGATTTGGCGACATAAAATTTTAGTGTCGCTGGAACTCTTGTGCCCAATCATTGGAGTAGCGATTTTGGCAATTTACACTACGACGCTGGATTTGGACAACGATCCTAAGCCAATCATATACTCGCCCTTCGGCTACGACCCTGTTAACTTGAAGATGTGGTAATTAAAGCATTGTGTTGTCATCTGAATATGTTGTGCTTATGCTTGCGACTTTACTGTAATTATTAATTTAATTAATCATTAACATAAAAATTCATTTTCAAAAGTTCAGTAATCCATGTCGTTGGAAATGGTCCATTTGCGGAGGAAATTGTTGCCGAGCTACGTGCAGACCGTCAGGATATTTTTCACGTAGCATATTCTTGTATGCTTGTAATTGGCGTTACAGTCAATTAAATGTCCAAAAAACTATTTATTAAATAAAATCCTCTTGTGCATTAGATAGGACACAAATTGACTTTGAAAGTCGACTGCACGATGGGAGCCTATGTGCAGCAGTAAATTTTCAAGAATCTTCCAAATGACAAATCCGCTGGACTTCCCCTAGAAATTAAAGTTAGTTTTTTTTAAGATTTTTTTTTTGAAAATCTTCTATAATTTCTAAATTATTTTTTGTTAAGTATGAACTGCGCCTGCCTGCTGTTCCAAAATTTAGACTGCCACATCCAATCACAGGGGTATTAAGGCCGCTTCCGGTGGTTTCGACATGGGAAACGAATCGAGTGTACCCTTCAGGAATTAAGGTGGGGCCGCGCAATCGCTTTGACAATACCGGTGGGGTGCCAGGTAGGGAATTTTTTTTTGATTTTCAGATTTTTTTTCGAAATGTGTTTTGCAGAATTTTTAATTTTAAAATAAAATAATTTTTAAAATATCAAGGCTACTACACTGAAGGCTTCTTATTTCTTCAACACAAAATCGACTGCATTCTACTGCGCCTCATCTATGTGCGCCTCCCTGCGAATGGGCGCTTGCCCCGTGACGTTTGCAAGGACCTACATGTTTTTCCCCACTTTCAGCGATTTCCGTACCCTCCGTATCAACATGTCAATCTTCAAGCGATTGTCGCCAAATGGCTTCCATTTGTTCTCGTTCTGTCATACATTATGCTATTCGCCGTTAATACTTGGCTCCTCGTTCGAGAAAAGGAAATTGGAATGAAGGTAAATGAACAAAAATCTGGAAAAATGGAGCAGCATTTCTGATTTTTGTTGGACTTGAAGGGCTTCCTGGAGTACTTCAATGTGACACCCTGGAAGCAGTGGCTGTCATGGATATTGTACACAACGGCGCTACATGCCATTGCCCTCATTCCAGTCGTCTTTATTCTCACAGTAAAGAAATTTCGTAAATGACGCTGCAAAGCGATTTTCCAGTTATTACAATTTTTAGGGTCACTTGGCCTATGACCGTGCTGTGATCAACAAGTCAAGTGCCCTTGCTCTGTATTGCTTCCTTCTCACATATGTCCTCAACTGCATTTGCACAAGCTGCTTATTTTCAACATTTTTCTACAAAGGTCTTGAAATTTTTAGAATTCATTTAGAAATCTTTTTTTTTTAATTTTTCAAAATCAACTTCCGGTTTGAAATTTTCAGCGAAAAGCGCTTGCGCAATTGCCATTGCAATTTGGCTGTTAAGTTATCTCCCAACCCTTCACATCGACTATGACATCGCTCCCAACAATCCACGCCCACACGATCAGCACTTCTCGATATTCGCAGCAACGCTATACTGCTTTTTTGCCAATTCGGGCCTTTCATATGGCCTTCAAGTGATCAGTCACTCGGAAATTAATTCGAAGGGCATTTCTATGGATACGCTTCTGACGGAACGCTTCGACCTGGGTCACGTGATGATTTGCATGAATGCGCTGAGCCTCATTTCTATCCTACTGGCAACGTACATTGAACGAATTTCTCCGACTTCAAACGCCCACGAGGAGGGGCTGCCTCTTCTCTACTTTATTTACGTAATTAACAATTGGATTTTCAGAAATTTCAAAACTCAGCAACATTAAAAGTTTTTTTAATTTTTTAAAAAAAATTTGTAAATTTTTTAAAAATTAGCGTCCTTGGTGGAAGGGGGAGCAAATTGTGCCAAAGGAGAAGCGAAAGTCAATAACATCGTCTCCTGCGAAGCCCATGGAATTGACGCATCCGCAATTCTTTGAACGGAATCCAAAGAAGAGCGACCGCGCCGTGGAAATTTCGCTGACCAACGCCACCTGCGAGAGGAGCGGTGCAATAGGAATCTTTCAGATAAACCTGCGCTGCGTCAGCGGTGAAATTGTTGCAATTCTTGGATCGCCAAAATCCGGGAAAACTGTACTCTGGAACGTCTGCGCAGGTCTCTAACGAATCGTATTATAAAATCACTAGTGTTTTTAAGAACTTTAAGCGATTCAAGGCTTAATGGCGCTAACCAGCGGCGGCGTATTCCTGAAAAAGAGAGCCATGGTCACGTTCATGGGCTACGCGAGAGCGAACATCGGAATCTGTCCACAAGTCAACGCCCTCTATGACTACTTAACCGTTGAGGAGCACTTTAGCCTGTTTGTCCAGCTCAAAGGTGTCATAATCGCTGCAGATGCCTACGAAGAAATCGAAAATCTCATTATCGGCCTTGACCTCGATGACGTTCGAAAAGTTCGTGTCAAAAACCTATCACCGGGACAAAAACGATTTGTACACATTGGCATCGCTTTTGCCAGCGGCTCGAAGGTTTGAAAGTCTCGGAATTCAGCGCAGAATTCAGCGATTCTGAGAATCCGAAATTTCAGATTATACTTTTGGACGAGCCAACCGAGGGCATGGACGTTCCAATGAAGCGGACCGCCTGGCGGTTTTTTGACAGCGAACGCAAGGCGCGGACAATAATTCTATTTACCAAGGACACGGAAGAGGCGAGCTACGTAGGGGACCGTGTAGTCGTTCTCATAAACGGTGAAGTTTATGTTCGGGGAACGCCAACTTTCATAAAAGCAATGTTTGGTAAGGGAAAGAATTCCTGATCGCTTCCAGCGATTTTGTAATATGAACTTTGTCCAGACGGCGGATACCACTTGGAATTGACCAAAACGCCCAATCTTAACAAAAAGGAGCTGCTGACAATGACACGGGAAATGATGCCTCGGGCAAAGCTGCTGTACAGCGGCTACCAAGAAATCCGTCTCCTGCTACCTGATGAATACACCCCATTTTTTCCAGTGTATTTTGAAAAGCTTCAAACCAAGAAAGAAACGTTCGGAATCAAGGAAATGAGCATCTCGTTTGTTCCCTTTGAAGAAATTCTCAAGAAAATTACGAAACTGTCTGTAAAGGACCCAAATTTCCACAAAAAGCTCTACAGTACGCACTGGAGGAAGGTGGCGCTTCTGAGCAAAATCATAATGCCGCTGAGGACGAAGCGCGATGTTCTGGAAAGTAACCAGGAAGGACGCTTTGTCAACATCTTCAGGCAACTTTTTCTTATGTTGCTGTCAAACATACGCTTTACACTGCGACGCTGGAAATGGCTCCTGGCACCTGTAAACTGTCTTTTGAAAAAAAAAATACTCGAATTGATCTCAAATAGCGCTGATGTTTTCTTTGATTGCAGAGTGCCTTGATTTTCATATTTGTCTTTCTGGGACCGTTCTTAATGGAGAAATCGGGATTCTCAAAATTGGAACCGATTGGTCCAGTGGAATTAAATTTTAAAAATTTTCAGAATCCAAGGGTCCTCTTCAAATGCGAAGACAATCACAAGGTTCATGCTGATTTTTGCCTGTCTGTTCAGCGGGCCTTAGCTGACATGGAACTCCAGATTGACAATGCGACGTCAGAGGGCATGGACAGGCAACTTCTGAGCCATGTGATACATTTTTTAGCAATAGTTTTTTAATCAGCGTTTTTAAACTTTTCCCTTGGTCAGAAACGCTGAAAATGAAGAAATTCAACAACTTTTGTCAAATTTTTACAGTATGAACATGGCGTTACTGCTCAAGATCTCAAATATGACATGGCCGTAGACGTTAAATTTAGGCACTTTGAAAACGACGTAATTGTCTACTTCGACAATCAGCCCCTTCACGTCCTTCCAACAGCGTCCACGTTCTTTACGAAGCTGTTGTACTTTCGGATGCGGGCGTCTGCATTCCCACCAGTCCCGCCTGATGCACTGGAACATAAAATCAGCGTCATTAATCTACCATTACCGTACACTGTTCCTCAGCGTCTGCGCATTGCCCGGAGCTTTCTTGGTCCAGAATCCCTTCCAGGAACTGCTGGCACGTTCGGAACAATGTTCTACTTACCGTCGTTTATTGCAATGCCATTTCCGCTGGAGAAGCGATTCAAGATACTGCTCAAGAGCAGTGGTGCCAACGTGTACATGTTCTGGTTGGCAAAATTGATTTGGCATACTTCGATTTTCGCTGTTTTTGCGGTCGTCATTGGACCCATTTACTACGCCTTTGGCTACACTGGCTTCGACAACATTGGCATATTCGGCGCAGCGTATTGCCTCTTCTCCTGTTGGACCTTGGCAGCGGTGGCACTGACCTATCTCCTGTCCTTCGTCCCGTTCGTTGTCAAGAACATTCGACAAACCCTATTTTACGTCTGGATGGTTAATTTCGTACTCGGTAGGCAGAACCGTGGGCGCTGAAACGGCAAGTGAAATCTTTTTTTTATTAATGCGCATGACCAATATTCCAGGTCCAATTCCCTGGACACTACTGCTGAATCTGACGGAAGAGTTTTACGATGAACAGGAAAGCAAACCGTGGTTGAACCATCTGAATAATTTCTTGTTGCTTCTTCCCGGACACGCCTTGGCCGTAGCAGTGCATCGCTTGGTAATAGTGAGCGTCTATGGGTCACAGTGCAAAAAAGCTGCAAAATTTCGCGAGTCGTGTGACTACGAAGAAAGTCATCCTTGTTGTGACGGTAAAATCAAATTATTCGGTACTCATGCCGCGCTGTAGTCAATTCTAACTGTTGCTATGCTCCTCCCTAAACAGTGGAGGAAGGACATTTTCAAAATTTTGGACGATTCGGAATATTGCGAATTGAGCTTTGCCTATTGGCCGAGGCAGTATGTTTCTTTGTCCTAATTTTTGTAATGGAGACAGCCATGTTTAAAACGTTTGTCAATAAATTGGCCAACTACAAATTGCGCTGGAGAGAACGGCGGCGTGGTAAAATTCATCCAGCGCTCAGCAATTTGGCTGCAAATGATTCAAGCCTTGACGTCTCAGCATATGAGGGCCAAAATGCGAAGAGCGTCGGTTTCGAAGTCCTACTCAAGTACGGCAAACTTA
>VYYI01002300.1:0-15375 GCA_021029175.1 Bilobella aurantiaca
ATTCTGTCGGTATTGGGAGACGTAGCGCTGGCGATTGGACCGGAGTTTCGAAAATACTTGGACATTGTGCTCCAAACACTCATGCAGGCGTCTCAGGCTCAAGTTGACAGAGTAAGATAACACAATTTTTTTTTTCATATTTTCAGCGCAAAATACCTTAAAAATTAACAAAAAAAAATAACTTAAAAATTAACTCGCTTAACAGCGTTTTTCAATAACTTTTAATGATTTCGTGCCTGTTTTCATGCGAAAATTACCACGTCAAGAACTCTTTCTTATATTTTTTAAATCGTTTTACTCCTTACTTTCTACTCTTTTCTTTCTACACTTTTTTACCTTGTTTTTTTACTGTTGCTTGTTTTGCTTTCTACTATTTTCCATTTTTCTTTCTTTCTACTTTATCTCTTTTTTTATAATCTGTGTTTATTTCTTACTTTCTTTGAATCTGTTATCTGTTATTTATTTATTTCGTTCTTACGAATTGCTGTTATTTGTAGAACGATTACGAGATGTTGGACTACTTGTGTGAGCTTCGCGAGGGAGTCCTTGAGGCCTACACTGGGATAATCCAAGGGCTCCGAGGAGACTCCCAAGGGGCCTCGGGGGTGCCTTCAGGGCCCGTGACACCTGAATTGGCTTACATTGAGCCTCAACTACCCTATATATTTCAATTTATTTGCGAAATCGGAAAGGATCCGGAGAGAAGTGACGGAAACGTAGCGGCATGTGCTGGACTCGTTGGGTAAGAAATTATCAATTACCAGTATAATTAATAATTATATTGAATTGCTTCAAATTGACAAGCATTATAAAATGTTGATGCTTGACAACGCAGTGATCTCATTGTGGGGTATGGAACGAGGATTTCACCCTTGGTAGAAAACGACATAATTGCCGAGCTCCTGACGCAAGGCCGGCGCTCCAAAGCTAATAAAACGAAAATGTTGGCAATGTGGGCTACAAAGGAAATGAGAAAATTGAAGAATCAAAACTCCGTGGCTGTAATTGATAAGGTATAAAAAACGTACCGTAGCGTATAAATGTTGAGTAATTGGATTATATTTGTTGGTTTCACACTTGTTTCACACAAAAAAAAAAATCAACTTCTACAGAACACACATACTACCTAAAATACCTTTTACCTTGTCCGTAATTGAGAGAATTAACAAAAATTTTGATTTTTCTTCTCTTTTTGTTTATCTGTTTCAAATGCACAACTGCTTATTTACTCCCCCCAGTGACCGCTCCGCCCCTCCGAGGTCAAAGGTCAAGGGCCTCAACTCGGAGACGGAGCCCTTAAGTTCCCTTCTTGAGTTGCTGCAGGGCCCTATTTAATTATCTTTACTGAGATCAGTACTCTGAGAATCTTAAGTAGACAACTGATTGTAAAACACAAATAGGTCTGTCTCCTTTAATCAATCCTAATAAAACCGTATGTATGAACTGTTTGGTTGAGAAAAAAAAATTCGAAAATTGGATCATTTTTTTTCCCCGGAACGGTTGTTGGCTGAATTTATTTATTTCATTTTTCAAAAATTTTAAAACAACATTTTTCTTCCTTCTGCTGCCTCATTTCGTTGTGGAAGATTTCATCTTTTTGAATGGAGAAAATGGAGTCTTTTTTGAGTCCGCGTGCCTGTCGTGTTGTGCAGCTGAGATTTAGCTTTCTCGTTGATGAAACGGATGGATTTTTAAAAAAAGTTAAAAAAACAGATTTAGAAAAATTCATTTGTTTTTAATGTAAACATTTTTAAAAAACTAAAGTGAGGAATAAGAAGCCTTTGGGATAGCGGATCCTGGATCTTTCAAAAAAAAAAATTTGTGACCTTTTCTTCCCTATCAAAAAATGACATGTGCCTGAAGCAACGCGAGACTCTGCAAGGTAAGGTTAATTTAAATCACTCAATTAAGTTTAATTGTAATTAACTTTCAATTAACTATAATTGTAATTAACGGCTTCATGAGATTACCGTTTACGCGAGAAAAAGAGAGAGTTATGAATTTATGAAGGGACAATGATTCCTGTTTGCTGTACAAAATGTCCTTTTTTGACAAGGTCATTTGAGTGAGCCAACGCCTTAGTAAAGCGGATTTAATAAATGATTTATGCGCATGACTCTAAATGAGAGTAATTATGGGAGTTGTATTTAGGAAGAGGAAGGGACTGAGGGTGACCTTGAAAGGGCGTTCTTTGACCTTTGACCTTGCATGACAAGGTGTAGTGAATGTGCGGTGCAGTTGATAGTCAAGTTGAGCAAATGACTTTACGCGTGGAATGTTACGGGGTGAGAGTCCTCTGAGACGCTTTTGACGAATGTCTCTGCTGCTGCATTTCCAATGTTTTTGTGCCTGCTCAATTAGCATATGTTGGAGCGGCAGCATTCGTGTTGCGAGCATTAGATATGCTGCGAGTATAAAAAATGTTGGGAGTTATTGAAATGCTGGGCCTATAAGATGTAAGGAGAGATGCTGAGATGCTGATGAAGGAAGTGAATGCTTGAGGCGTGACAAGTTCCTTGGACGAAAGGTATTGTGGACATGGACATGTACGCGATGGGGTATGGACATGGTGCTATGCGTTATGGGTTACCTTACCCCTACCCTTAGGCCTAACTCATAAGGGAACCCTTCAGTCCTCACTAACCCTTCACGCCAACAACATGTCCAACATTTGTGCAACTTGAGTGAATAGTGGCGCAAGTCATGGGTTACAGTCTTCTAAGCTAAAAAAAAGGAACCATCTTGGACAGACGGCGGGGGGGCCCTTGGTCCACTCACTCCGAAGGGTCACTCAGGTCAGTTTCTCTCGAGACATTGCCAAAAGAAGGCTGTTTTTGGGCGGGGGAGCCCTTGAGAACAATTGCAACTCTCACTTTCTAAAAGTATGCCCTTAAGGGGCTACTTGTTTAGAAACTGACTCAACCCCAATTGTAAAGGGCCTATTGTAGCAACCAAATGTTGTTTTTGAAATGTAAGGGCGTTGGCATTAAAAAAAAATCTTTTGAGTGAGGGATGCTGGATGTACTTGAGCAATATTTTTGAGCTGAATGAGAACAGGGCTTTTTTTCTAAACATCCTTGTTCTAAAAACTGTTCTAAATTTGGGTTAAGTGATCTTTTTTTTCAAAACGTGGTTATTTTGAGGTGTGTGAAGGGTATTTGTGTGAATGTAGGGCAATTGTTCTTGAGAGAAATGCTCAAGATGCGGAANTCTTTTTTTTCAAAACGTGGTTATTTTGAGGTGTGTGAAGGGTATTTGTGTGAATGTAGGGCAATTGTTCTTGAGAGAAATGCTCAAGATGCGGAACCCTTCTGCCCTACTTTAATGATACATTTTCCAACAGAGAATCAACCCCCTCCATCCCCCATCATCCCCATCGAGAGCTTAAGGGCCCCCTCTATTAGTCCCCCGCCCTTTAATTGCGAGCACCCCTTAAAACCACAATTAGGCCTCTCGCATTAGCTAATTATTAATCGCTAATTGCTTTTTACGTATTTTTAAGTTTACAGAACAATTTCCGTTTCTAAATTTTTCCTAATTTTTAGTTTGCCTTTATTACAATAACAATGCGAATCGAAAGCTTTTTTTTTTACAAGAATATTACTATACTGTAGAAAATTATTCGGTTTCTTAATGTTAATTGTAATCAGCGATAATTAAAACAAATTAAAAGGTTAAGGGCCCATGTTAAAAAGAGAGCAAAATAGCTTATTTGGGGGCCCTTATTCAAAAGAAAATAATTTATTTAAGGACTCTCATTCAAAGGAAAATAATTAGTTTAAGGGCCCTTATTCAAAAGATCAATTTGAGATAGTGGTAATCATGTTTGAGCAATAAAGCGTGACATTGAGATGGAAGTCGAATAGAGTTTGATCTTGACGATTTTTTTTTACAATTAATATTTTTTAAGCGATTGAAGCGATTTACTCGAGAAGCGATCAGTATTGCGCTGATTCTTGGGCAGGAAGCTTTTAACAGTTTTTGGAACTTGCAGTGATATTTGGGGTGGAGCCTTAAGGGCTCGAGAAATCGGAGGGTGAGGGTCGATGCCTTCCATGCGAATGGACCTCTCGGAGCCCGAGTACTCGGAGGACGATGAGCGCCATCCCTTGACCAATCCACATGACATCTACAATGCCAGGTAAGGTCAAAGGTCAATGACACATAAGGTCATAGGTCAAACGTGTAGTGCTTATGTCAAAGTTCACTCAATTGGTAATTCAGGCTTTGTCAAAATTTGGTAAAAGGGCGTGGTCATCCCTCAAGGGCTGACTCCACCCCTTAAAATATATTTGACCAATGAAATTCCACCAATTGCAAATATTTCCTACAGTTAAGTATCCAGGGAAAGGAGATGAGTTAACCGTAATTAAGTGGAGGCTTTTGATTGGTTGTAGTCAGAAGACAAATGCTAAGGACACTTGGGGGTGGGACGTGTTCCGGAACCTTCCGGAGGAAGCCGAGAATGAATCGCTGGAGGATCAGTCATGCTACATGTTCATCATCAAAAGTCTCAAAGTAAACTTAAATTTAACTTTAATCGTAGTTAACTTTTAATTAATGATTAATTTCATAACTAATCGCTGCCATTGTTCCAGATCGTGGCCTACGTTGTCACTTTCCTCGTCGTTTTGGGCGGGGCCGTTTTTGCCAAGGGAGCATTACTCCTCATGACATCTCAGTTAGAGCCTCAGCGAAGGGTACCCATTTGCAATAGGAAATATGGTAAGGGGTACTTAAGGGATAAAAAAAAACATTCACCGCTTCAGACATTCCTTTTTTGAGATAAGGGCCCAGCCCTTATAATTAGCGGTGCTAAATTGCCTAACTTCTGGTGATTACAGGGAGAGACAAGTCCTTTGAAGCGTCAATCTCAGAAGTGGAGCGCGTGTCATGGACATGGGCCATTGTCTTTGTATTCATGGTCCCTGAGGTAGGGTCCTTTATAAGGGCCCTTAGGATCTGCGTCTTCAAGTCCTGTCGAAGGCCCACGACCCTTCAATTCTTCGTCCCCTTCTTTTTTGAAGTAAAATCCAGTTTCAAAATTTTCAAAAAATTTTCAAAAAAAAAATCGCTTCAAATTTTCAAAGTTTTATTCTTAAAAAACCATGTTCCATTCCAGACCTGTCATACAATTGGACTCTCAATTTTTGTGTTCGCCGTTCTCCCCTCGGTGGACGTAGTCAAAGGGATCATGCTCACTAACTGTGTCTGTCTCGTTCCAGCCATTTTCGGTAAGAAAGCGATTTTTCAGCGATTTCATCTTGGCAAGCTGGTTTCAGCGATTTTCAGGCGCTCAATCCGTAGCTTTGGCTCTGTCACTGAAACGCTCTCGCTTTTATCTTTCCAGGAATGCTCAGTCGCCATCCTGACAAAGATGGCCGCGGCAAGTGGATCTTCCAGTGCTCAATTGACACGATTGCGATTCTGTTCCAAGTGTCAGGCCTCTTCCTGTGGCCCGTTTTGACGGAGTCACGTGGTCGGGGGTGGCTGCTTCCGGTGTCCGGTTTCCTCATTTCGTGCGGCTGGTGGGAGAACTTTGTGGATAGCTCCTCCCCCTACGGATTCATCCGTGGACTCGGGAGCATGCGCAAAGCGCTCGTCCACACGCGATACTTCACATACGTCTTCATCTCACTGTGGAAAATGCTCGTCTTCTTCGCAACAATGCTCTTTTCAGTGTGGCTCCTCGGCTATGGCATGGGAAACACTTTCAGTCACTTCACTTCCTCCTTCTCAACCCATCCAATCAACATCACCGAGGTAAGATTTAAGGGGTCTTTGACCTTTTGACCCCAAAATTCCTTGATGTTGACCTCTGACCTCTAGAGTTTCTGGGAATGAACCTCTGACTCCAAGATTCCTGCAGGTTGATCCTTTGACATTTCTCGAAGTTTCCTACGAATTCAAAATGTCTTGAGATTGACCTCTGAGCTTTAGATCCCTTGAGGTTGACCTTTAGATTCCTTGAGATTGCCCTTTGACCTCAAAATTCCTTGAAATGACCGTTTGACCTCAAATGCCTTGAGATTGACCTTTGACCTCTTTTTCAGGTTCGATCTACTTTCAGCGCCTTGGCATCCCCGGACGCTCCTGGAGGGTCTTTCCTGGAAGAAATCATTCGAGAGAACTCGATTCCGACCGCCGTGCGCCACACCCTTTTGCTCCAAATACTGGCAGCATATATTTGCTACATCTTTGGATAAATTTGCCTGCAAAATCTGTATCCAAGGGTTCAGTTTTGCGTTTCCTGTTTCCTTGGCCGTGCCGGTGACGCTGTCGCTGCTGATATCGCTGTGCGGACTCCGGTCGGAGAGCCCATGCTTTTGGGAAGCGCATCTACCGCAATATGTCTTCTGGACGTGTCCCAGCGGCGAGTTTATTTCGGGCTTTGTCGGAAAAGAGGTTCGGAAATTCTGCCGCTGAATCAGCGATTTTAGGGTCAAATCGCTGGAAAATTAACTTGCGTTTTACAGTACGGCTGGTTCTGGCTCCTGTGGCTCCTCTCCCAGACCTGGATCGCTCTCCACATCTGGACCCCAAAAGCCGAGCGATTGGCAAGTACAGAGCGTCTTTTCGTGACGCCGATGTACAATGCCATTCTCATCGACCAATCGCTGGCGCTGAATCGGAAGCGGGAAGATGACGTGGACATCCGTACGGACGAGGTGGAGCAGGAGGCGGCGGACACGGACTACGAGGAGATCCGGTCCATTGACACGTCGTCACACAAGGGGTCGGGTGACAACAAATTCAAGACTGACACGATTCCGCGCATCTACGCATGCGCCACCATGTGGCACGAAACCAAGGACGAGATGATGGAGATGCTGAAAAGTATCTTCAGGATGGATGAAGACCAGTGTGCGCGGCGGGTTGCACTCAAGTACTTCGCGGTGGTGGATCCGGGCTACTACGAGTTTGAAAGTAAGGCTGCTGCGCCGAATCAGCGATTGGTCATTTTTAATCGCTGAAAATTTGAATTTCAGCCCATATCTTCTTCGATGATGCCTTTGAGCTCCGGGACGAGGGTGAGGAGAACTCGCCGGTAATCGTGAATCCCTTTGTGAAGCTCATGGTGGAGATCATAGAGGAAGCCGCGTGCCGGGTTCACGAAACGCAAGTTCGAATTCGCCCGCCAAAAAAGATCCCGACACCGTACGGCGGGAGGCTGGAGTGGATTTTACCGGGAAAAACGAAGATGATTGCCCATTTGAAGGACAAGGACAAAATCCGGCACCGAAAGCGCTGGAGCCAAGTGATGTACATGTACTACCTCCTCGGTCATCGCTTGATGGAGCTGAGCATTCCAGTGTCACGAAAAGAGACAATCGCTGAAAATACGTATCTGCTGACGCTTGACGGTGACATTGACTTCCACCCGAACGCTGTCGAACTCCTGGTCGATTTGATGAAGAAGAACAAAAATCTTGGAGCCGCCTGTGGGCGGATCCACCCGATCGGCAGCGGTGGGTCACTTTTTCATTCCCCACAATTCAAATCGCTTCGACGCGGGAATTTTTTTTTATAAAACGAAATCGCGCGTGCCGAAATCGAAATTTCTAGGAATATTGTTCTAAATTCTTGTTTCAAAACAGCGATTTTCTAAACAACGTGTTTTAAAACAGGCCCTATGATGTGGTACCAAATGTTCGAGTACGCCATTGGTCATTGGCTCCAAAAAGCGACGGAGCACATGATTGGCTGCGTCCTCTGTTCTCCAGGGTGTTTTTCGCTGTTTCGAGGAAAAGCGCTGATGGACGACAACGTCATGGCCAAGTACACGACCCGCTCCGACGAGCCCCGCCACTACGTTCAGTACGATCAGGGCGAGGATCGCTGGCTCTGCACGCTGCTCCTCCAGCGCGGCTACCGAGTCGAGTACTCCGCTGCCAGCGATGCCAAGACCCACTGCCCCGAGGGCTTCAACGAGTTCTACAATCAGCGTCGTCGCTGGGTGCCGTCGACCATGGCCAACATCATGGACCTCCTCATGGACTACAAGCGGACCATCAAGGTCAACCCGGACATCTCCATGCCCTACATCATGTACCAGACCATGTTGATCGGCGGAACGATTCTCGGTCCAGGCACCATCTTCCTCATGTTGGTGGGAGCCTTCGTCGCAGCATTTCGTATTGACAACTGGACAAGTTTCTACTGGAACATCATTCCAATCTCCATATTCATCATTGTCTGCTTCTGCTTCAAGGCAAATTTTCAGGTAACAGCGATTCAGCGATTATAACTCAAGCGCTTCTAATTAAGGTTAACTTTTGGACTAATTAAGTCAAACTTAAACTGTTTGAACAGTTGCTGGTGGCTCAAATACTGTCCACGGGGTATGCATTGGTGATGATGGCCGTGTTGGTGGGAACAGCGCTCCAGCTCGGCGAGGACGGAATCGGGTCGCCATCAGCGATTTTCTTGATATCGCTGTCAGGGTCCTTTTTCATAGCAGCGCTGCTCCATCCGCAGGAATTCTGGTGCATCGTTCCTGGCCTACTGTACCTGTTGCTGATTCCGTCGATGTACCTGCTCCTAATTATCTACTCACTAATTAACCTCAACGTTGTCTCTTGGGGTACGCGTGAAGTGGCAACGAAAAAGTCCAAACAGGTAATTAATTAATTAATTAATTATGTAATTAATTAAGAGGCTTGCTTCTGATTCATGTATTTGTTGATTTTAGTTAAGAATTTATTCAATTAATTCGTTCAGCGCTTTTAAAATCGAATTATTCACCTCAATTCCAAGGTTTGAATGAAACACGCTAGTTTTGAATGCTAACACATTTCCACACATTTCTACACATTATGAGCAGGGTGTTCTACACAACAAAAAGGTTCAAAACTCCACTTTTCCTTCCAATAGCGAAAGGGCGCCAAACCGGGTCGAGTTACTCAACAAATTTTGGCTATTCTTTTTAGATTAGCGTCAGTAGGCACATGGTATTCTTTATGGTCGAGGAAGCATGTGGACGCGAGTTCGAATCTTTCTAATTCTGAAATGTTTTAATATTTGTCTTTTTATTTTTATGCTTTCTTGTTTAATTACTTTAGATTTAGTCTGCTTTAGCTGATTAGTTTTTTTTTATTAGTATTTAGTGACTGGAAGGTCGAGAAAATGTGGAAAATGGAAAAAAGGTGAAGAAGTTAATGGGTTCAGTGACCCTGAAATTAAGGGTTCCCATGTCACAAGGTTGTGTAAAAATGCTTTGCTAATTAAATAATTGTGAACTTTAACTTTAATTAGTTTAGTTAATTGAGATCTTAGATAAAATATAGGTAGTTAAATGAAATATTTTTAATTTAACAGGAATTGGAGGCGGAGAGGAAGGCGGAGGAAGAGAAGAAGAAGAATTCGAAGAAGGGAGGATTCCTGGGGTTCATTCCAGGGAAAAACGCTGATGACACTGAAGGATCGCTGGAGTTCTCCTTCGCTGGACTCTTCAAAATCATGTGCTGCACGCAGCCCAAGACGATTGACGAGCGGCAGCAGCTTGTGAGAATCGCTGATTCGCTCGCTGATGTTGGTTCGCGCTTGGACTCTATCGAAAAGTAATGATCGACTTTAGTTGTCTTCCAAATTTCAGCGATTATCGCTAAAATTTGTGGCTGGAATTTCTCTAGAAACCTGGACATTCCAGTGTCCGGTCGGAAGAAGTCCACCGCCGCTCCGTCGATGCTGTCACCACGTGGTGGGACCGACCAGCACTCGGGTACTTCCGGAGACGACCACAAGTCGGAAGTGGAGCACAAGGACGAGGACGAGGATGCTGGCAGTACTTCCTCGGAAACGAGAAACGATCGAAACGATTTAATCAATCCTTTTTGGATTGATGATCGTGATTTGAAGGGTGGAGTCGTGGATTTCCTCAACGGAACGGAAATCACGTTCTGGAAGGATTTGATTGAAAAGTACTTGGCACCGATCAACGCTGATGCGAAGAAGGAGGTAAATTTGAAGATAATTGTCGTTAAATGTCGTGTCACGTGACCGTTTGCTAATTGTTGCTTTTGTATCGTCGTAAAGGCCGTGATTGCTCAAGGCTTGCGTGAACTCCGTGATCGATCCGTATTTTTCTTTATGATGATCAACGCCATCTTCATTATCATAGTGTTCCTCATGCAGCTCAACAAGGACCAACTCCACATCAAGTGGCCCTTTGGCATCAAGACCAATGTCACGCTCACGGACAACGGCGATGTAAGTCCATGTCCACATTTGATAGCCGTGACACGAGTCACGTGACATCGTGACATGGTTCCCGATGCTCACATTTTTAAGCGATTTTTTCGTGACCTTCCAGCTCTACATTTCCAAGGAGTACTTGCAGCTCGAGCCCATCGGACTCGTGTTCGTGGGCTTCTTTGCGCTGATTCTCATCATCCAGTTCATGGCCATGCTCTTCCATCGCTTCGGAACGCTGTCCCACATTTTGGCAGCGACGGAAGTGACCAACTGTGGAAAAGAGGCCGACATCATCACCACCACCGACTCCGCCGTGGACCGTGACGGCGTGAGGCTCATACGAAAGTTTCAGAAGCTAAAGAATTTTGATGGTAAGTTTCTGCTCAAGAACGGAACGATTTTTATTAAGTGTCCTGAAAAAGGCCCTTCAAGGGTCCCAATATAGCGCTTCAAACTCCCACTTTCACTTTCTAAGGCCCCTTTGTCAAAGAACCTTCAAAATCAAATCATTGATTGAAGGGCACTTGGTGAGGCGTCCCTTCAGGACCTCCTAGTTACCGAATTTCGCGGTTGCTTTGAAATAGGGTTTCAAAGCAAAGGCGCAGAAACAATAAAAAAAATCGAAGCCGGTGAGACTCGAACTCGAACCCTCGAGTTTGCCTTCCATAAACTAGTACCACTTGACCACTGTAGAAAGTTGCAAAATACCGTGCGAATTTCCTTGGGTAACTCATTCCCGGTTTCGTTCCCTTTGGCGCGTGAAGTGAAAGTAGGAGTTGAGTCTCTTTGCTCCGTATCTCATCCGCTTAATGTGAGAAATTCACATGCCACCAAACCACCACCACCGCCAACCACGCGCTGGCTCTTTTGCTTTTGACACTGATACGCTGATTTAAGCGCTTAAGCGATTTAGCTAAAAAGTGTTGATTAACTATTAAAAAAAATTAAGTAAAGCAAGCGATCAAGTTATTTAAGGCTGCTAAATAATCGAATGCAATTATTTTCAGTGAGCTCTCAATTTCAGTTTTTTTAAAGAAAGTTTTTTTTTTAATATTTTGATTTTAAACATCGAAATTCGATGAATTTTAAATGGTGGCTTGTTCTAAAAAAAAAGTCAGATTTACAAAATGTGTGGTAAATTACGAGCGGAGCAGCGTAAATGAATGAATTGTTGTGTGATGACTCCAGTCAGTGCAAATATTGTGTCAAGCGCTGTCAAATCGCTTGAAATGGAAATGATGACATTTTCGTTTTTGTTTGTCAACAGGTGACAGCGACAATGGGCGACACATTGTACCTGGTGACGTTGCACGAAGGAAAACAATCCACGCCCTCGAGAAGCAGAGGAACTCTAAAAAGCAGGTCGGAACGCTTGACGTCGCCTTTGAGAAGCGATTCAAAGAGATACTCAATTGTGAGTTTTTTCAATTGTTCAAACAAGAAATGAATTGATATTTTTAGAACAGCGATTATTGTTTGGGAAATTCGATTGGTCAATTACTGGGAATGAATTGTGTTGTCACTTTTCCAGCCCCCGATAAACAAGCACGGCTATTTGGAGGTGACAACTTTCAAGTGACCTTCCAGGCCCTCAAGGAGCGCCGAAGCAATGTTCTCGAGAGGAGAACGTCACATGCTGAACGGAAGAGGTCACAAATGGAGACCCTTAAGGGCCCCCCACCGCCTGGCATGGGCAACGGCCAAAATGCACCCATCACCTCAGTTCAGTCACGCACCAGGGGGAAGGCCCCCAAACCTAAAGTTACAAACATCGATTTCACAAATCAGGTACCCTTCAAAACCTAAATTATACAAATCAGGTACCCTTACACACAATTCAAAATATTGATTTCCATCAGGTTCCTGGTACCTTTACATAAAATTAAAATATTGATTTTCACAAATCAGGTACCTTTCCACAAAATCAAAAATATTGATTTTCACAAATCAGGTACCCTTATTCTAAATATAGAAATATTGCTTTCGTAATTCAGGTACCCTTAACCTAAATTACAGAAACCTAAAGTTTCCAGTTTTAAACTCCGAAAGAAAGCAACAAAAAACGTTTTTTTAAAGAGTTGAATTTTGAAAATAGTTTTAAAAACACATTTTTAACTTTTTTTTTTAAACAGGGATTTGTTCAAGACGAAGAAGAGTTGTACGTTATTCAGCCAACGCGGCGGGGTTCTGCGTATCTGGATCCTGACCTTGGGCCACCGCCGCCGCCGCCCCACGGTCACGACCTCTACCGCCGAAACAATAACAATAATAATTCCTGAAAGACTTTATTTTAAAACATTTTTTTAAACTCTTTTTTTAAAAAACGAAAACTTTTTCGAAATACCAAGCACGTGTATTTATTTTAACTTTCCTGCCAAAGTGCCCCACCCCTTGATTTCCCTTTTGAAAAATGCAAACTAAGCGTGACGAACAGGTCATTCAAACACGGTTTTCTACGACGTATTTTCTTTGTAACTTTTTTTTTAACTTTTTGAACAATACCATTTGAATAGAACAGTACGAATATTTGAACACGGAAAAGTCAATGAATGGAAAGTAATAATAAAAATTGACAGAAAGACAACACGCCGTTTGTTTGGAATAATTGGGCCCTTCTCAAAATAGCCCTTATTTGTGTTGACTCCAAAAGAGGCATTTGCTATGCACAAACGTCAATGAACGACGTCAAAAGAAATCGCTGAAAGGAGAAATGAGGCACTGGAAGGCGGTCTGGAGGAGAAAGCGAGCGTCACTCACTTCCAAAAGTGTTACACGGTGCGTTATGGCCACGGTGCGTCTATAGCCACGGTGAGTATAGCCACGGTGCGTACTTGGCGGAGCAACATGCGTGAGGCAAGTCTCGCGTCCACCCCTGACACACTTTCCAAGGATCCATTGATAAGGGAGAAAGTGGTGAAAGTCCTTCAAGCATGACGCCCGTACCCTTCATGACGTATTTTCATTCACAAATCTTACGTATCTTCCCAAATTCGTGTTTTGAAATTAGGCGAGATTTACAGTTTTCAAAAACAAAGATTTTGATTTTTTGGGGGACAAACTTCAAAATTTTGATTTTTTTTGTAAAAACGCTTTTTCCGTATTTGAATGATCCTTTTACATTCTGCACTTTCTTTTATATAATTTAGGTAACTCAAGTTTTAATTTCAAAATTTTGAAAATTTACGAATCTCGACAAGCAATAGACTCGCGTCAATAACACCTTTTGAAAATAATTCAACGAATCAATAATTTAAAGGGCGATTTTGTTGAGCGAAATAAAATATCGCATCAATTCCATAATCTGACCCCAAAAAAATTATTATTTTGTTTTCATATACTAAGAAAAGATTTATGTATATTTATTTTATATTATATTACAATTTCATAAATTAACGAAAATTACAGACTTTCACTTCATATAGAAAATTTGAGTTTTGTTTTTGTTTTCAATTTCATAAATTGACTTATATTTTGGACTTTTTTAATTTTAGTTTCCAATCTCATATTTACAAAAAATTGAGATTATGTTTTTAACTTTGATTTTACAATTTTGTGTTTGTTTTTCTAGATATTTTAAGAAACTGTGATTAGATTGGATTCTAAAATTAGTTTTTTATTTGCTCTAAATTGGGTTTCAAATTAGAAACTTTTCAAATATTTAGAAAATCTGAAAGTAAAAGAGCAAACAGGGAGTTTTTAGTACAAAAAGGAGCTTGTTCTAAAAAGGTTTTTGAACTATTTTTAATCGTCAACTTTTAATGGGACTAACACGTAAGGGCCCTTAATTTGTTTGTGTCTCTTCCAGATGCTGACCTTGACAAATCCTTTAAATCCTTTTTGTCAACAGACCAATTTTAAAATTAGGCAAACTTTCTCCAACTTGTTTTAAAAAAAGAAAGGTCAGGAAAAGCGAAAATCGCCTTTCACCACAGCGAAGTCTAGACCTAATTGCTTTCTCAAAAATACCTTCCGTGCTACTTGGTTTAAAAAAATACGTTTTAAAAAACAAGCTTTAAAATTGTTTTTAAACAATAGTTTTAAAAACATACTTTAAAAATTGCCCTTTAACGAAAAAGTTGTATCGCTGATCAGCGATTCCCTAATCACACCCACTTTGTTTTTCTTCGTCTGCAACATAAAAACTTTTTTTTTGCTACCGTAATTTTTTTTTCACTACCGTAATTTTTTTTTTACCGCCGTGCTGTAACACCGTGTTTTGAAGCATAAATTCACGGCGTGTAGGAGGGCGGGCAAGGTCAGGGCCGTGGCGTGTTGTCCAGGGGAGCATACCTGGACAAAGCCTCCAGGAACCTCCAGGAACGCTAATCTCGCTTTCTCCAGGAACATGTTTGGCAAGGAGTTTCTATCAAGGGAAAGGAATGACGCACTTGACGTCGAGGACGTCATGGACATTGAGGACGTCACTTGGAGGAGCTTGGGAAAGTCTTTTCAGCGCTGAAAATCGCTGTAGCAGCGATTCCAGCCTCTCTGCCTCTACTTCCTCCCTGTTTATAAAGCTCCCTTCCCCGTCGTCAGCCACTCACTTCTCCCATGTGCTTCGGAGAGAAAGGAGGAAAAAAGAGAAAGTAAATAACAATAGGAGAAAGTGTAGACCACTTTGCTAATATTCATATTTCAAAACAACCACTTTGACCTTCAGTGATTTTTCAAAATTTTGGATTTCAATTTTCAAAATTTCCCTATAATCAAATATTTTTTACAAAAACCTTGATGAAGCGCTTCGGAAGCTTCAGGTTCCGCTTCCTGCATGACCACCTTTGAGGAACTCTGTGCAACGCTCGTCGAAAGCTGCAAATCAATTCAAAATCGAAAATCAAATTCAGGTGAGTAAAGATTTTTTTAAAAAATTTGAAAAGTTTAAAAAAAAAACTCATTGAAAAGTTGAATCTGAGAATTCACTACTAAAAGTTATTTGAGAATTTAAACATCTTACCAAATGGCTTCGAAATCACTTTCTCCAGCCTCCAAATTAAATGCAAAAGCAAATCTCTCAAGTATAAGTTAATTAGCAGCATATTTAGTAAATTAACTAATTATAACTCTTAAATATTCAAGAGATTGAGCAGCAGTTTTAAAAAAAGCATCGTTAAAAAATCAACCTTTTTCTAAAATCTGGAACCACATAATATAAACTTGAAAAGTTTTCAAAAAAAAATTATT
>VYYI01002301.1:0-15361 GCA_021029175.1 Bilobella aurantiaca
AACATTCTCCCGAAAACAGAATTAAAAAAAGGTAAAACGTTCGGAAGTTATGGCGGAAACCGGACGGACAAACGAACAGACAGAGCGTTCCCATAAAACAGCTAATACGCTACTTAATAAAAACCACACGTAGCTCTTTCTTGTAAAGCAGTATTTTCTGAAGAAGAAAGAAAAGTAAAAAGTCCGTGGACACACCATGTCAATTTTTTAACTTCCATTAAATCAAAATTAACTAAAATTCTAAATCATATTAACATCACCACTGAAGTTATAATGGGACGACTACTAATATTTTCTTAAGGCACTAAGGGACGCGTTTAGAAATTAATTTACTACAATATGGGGGTTCGTTGGTAGCGTAATTTGTGCGTGGTAGGTCTGACTGTTTGAGTTCAGTGGTTCACCTTCAGAAGTGCAATCTCTTCGTGCGCCGATCAACGCAGCCACTTTCCCCTTCTACTCACTCTTTCTAGAACTTACACCCAACCACACTTTGTCTCTCTCAATTACTCACCAACTCCGTAAGCTCGAGGTCACCAGAGGTCACGCTGCAGGTCAACTCACGGGAGTTACTCTAGGTGCCCAAATACTCACTCAAGATAAGCGTAGCACAGGAAAAGGTAATACTACTCATCATCCTACCTTTACTCCATATCCGCTATCCCCCCACTCATGAATCGTGTTAGTCTTGCTCGTGGTCTCGTGGTGACTCTCGTTTACTGCTAAATATCAAGCTTATATCGCCCTAAATAACCCGCACCGGTAGTCTTGGGTCTGTATAATTTAATGAGTAATGTATTATGAGATTCTACGTGTTCTAAAAATAAGAAAATAATATCTGCCTTTGTCTGAATTTTATGGTTTCTTAACAGATCTAATTCTATCACCCATCACCGTGATACGACGCGAAGAAGAGGTCTACTTATAAAGGTTCGTCAGTCGCATTTGCTAGGGTAGCTTTACAAAATTGTTTCACTGCCTGGACATCACATCGCTGGGACAAGCCAAGGCCAAAACCATAGTGACCTTCACCATAAGCCTAAACAGCAATTGAACGTGTTCATTTTTGGGTAACCGCTGCTCATAATGGTTGAACCACAGTCCGCGCTACTACTTCGCAAGCAATTAGCAGGTAAGCTGTAAAGCTTTCACGACCTTTAATTTTGAAGCTTGTACCATTATGGTTTAGGATAACAAACTTATTTGTTTTGAGCTCGCGACTGACTCGTCATTGAGGTGAATTGAAACGCGCATGAAATGGTCATTCATTCACATTTACAAAAAGGAGGCGAACAGGCGAAGTACGCCTAGCCAGGAAGAATTTTTAAATACTTTAGTTAATATTCAGCGGATTCAGCTCGATTGGCATTTTGTATTTTCTTAAGCGTGCCGTTTTGTTTATCGGGTTAATGTACATAACAAATCCAAACTCCACGTGCTCCTCTTAATACTACGTAGTTCTCTTTGTCGCTTTAAATTTCAGCCAGCAATACACGCAGAGATAATTGTTTTTCCGTTATCGAGCGTTTGCGATATATGCTGCGCGCAATAATTACATAATCAATGACATAATATTTGCCTTATCATCGAGTTCCGGGATAGGCATGCTTAACTGCTAGGCAATTGATATTAGCGGCAATAAATCTCAATTACACTATTTCTCGATCTTCAATCATCATTTCCGATTTCGTCGTTCATCTGTTTACGTAAAGATCGAAGTTAGTCATAGTCACTGTTGTAAATAAAATGTTGCAATTAACTGGATTGGATACTAACAGCTAGTCAACTAAAATTCTCCATTGCACATTGAAATTTCCTACAATTAACCTAATCTGAACTTTTGTTTTTGTTTCCAGAGTTAAATAAGAACCCTGTTGAAGGATTTTCTGCAGGTTTAATCGATGATAATGATATCTATCGTTGGGAAATTCTGATCATTGGTCCTGCCGATACTCTATAGTAAGTTGATTAACATACAATTTATTGATTTTAATATTTAATATTTTATTCATTCCTTGATTATCTCGAACATCGATTGTTTTTATTTCTTTTGAAGCGAAGGGGGATTCTTTAAGTGTCATCTCCTATTTCCACGGGAATACCCATTACGTCCGCCTAAGATGAAGTTTATCACTGAAATTTGGCATCCAAATAGTATGTCATAACTTGAGAGAGACTAATTAATATTCGACCTTATATTGTTGTAAATTAATATTTATTTTTGAATTTGATTTTTCGGTTAAAATAGTTGACAAAAGTGGCGATGTTTGCATTTCAATTTTACATGAGCCGGGGGATGATAAGTATGGATATGAGAAGGCCTCAGAAAGGTGGCTACCAGTGCATACCGTCGAAACTATTCTAATATCAGTAATTTCCATGCTAGCAGATCCCAATGATGAGAGTCCAGCAAATGTAGATGCGGCGGTAAGCGTGGAATTTCAGTTTTCAAAATGTTTCCACTTATTACGGGAAAATTTGATTACACTGCAGCGGACTTCTATAGATGTTATTTTTAGTTTTCAGAACTAAGCTATTTATCTAATACGATTTATATTACTGTGCAAATTCCAGAAAGAATGGAGAGAGAACCACTTGGACTTTAAAAGGAAGGTTGCGAAATGTGTACGAAGAAGTCAAGAAGAATGTTAGTAACTCAAACTACTCCTATTTTGAACTCAAGAAACAGCTTTTAGGCAACGTTTAATTTGAAAATTGCGGATCGCTTTCTTTTGTGATTTTTATCTCCTTTATTCTCGTTTGCTCACCTAAACATAAACTTCATTTCACCTAAACCTAAATTGTATCAATCTGAAAACAAATTAAATTTTACGAACCAAATCATGTTTGCTGGTATTAAAACAAAATCTATGTAGAAGGTTCAGTCTACATTTTAAATCATGAAGTAGTATTCCGCTGTGCCTTTAAAATTTTCAATATGATTTGAGTATCTTATCTTAGTTATAATTTTACGCAATTATAATATACGTTCATTAAAAGCGGGCTCGTTTAGCGTAAGAAAATAAAACCATTTACTTAAAAAAATAATGTCTATTTTATTTTATTCACAAACGTTTGTATTTTTTTTTGCTTCCGCAGTAATTCTATAGTGTTAAATTGTAGGTTAACAATTCTTTTTGTCATTTCAGAACACTACAACATTTTGTCATAGCGCAACAGCATCTGTTTTCTGACGCAACTTCATAAGATGCTTCTGCGCTCCCTGCAACCAGGACTAATTTCTAAATGCGCTCTAATTCTAAACTCGGATATAAAATGCAGATCAACGCTGCATCCCTCTCAAGCAACTTTCGATGATTTATGACGACCAATAATTTCAATTATAGAACTGTTGGTTTATTTCCTGTCGTTTTGTATAACAGGCTAGTGTGGCATGTCCAGGTTTCTCATTCAGTGAAAAATTATCCCTGAACGTTAAAGATACGAACTATAGATATTCGGAAATATCGCATTTGAATCATCAATTTTCTTAAACCTTTCCTTTTGTGTCCATTGCTTTTATGATTGCAAGGACTATAGCAAATAAAAACAACCAAACAATTGCTAAATTCGAGAAGAAAAGACTGGTCGAATTGAGGAGAAAATAGCATTTGATTTCGACATCGAGAAATCCCTTGTAGAACTTTTTTTTTCTAAATTGTAGTAAGCAAAAATTGAGTTAGACGTAGAAAAATGTCTAATTTGTTGAAAATACTTCCGGGTAGTAAATTAATTAAGGGTTGTGATTCGTGATTTCTAAATTTCTGTATTTTCTACGCTGATCAGTGATCACACTAATTGGGCAAATACAGCGTGGTAGGACGGATTTTAAAAGGCTATCAATAAAAAAAATCGAAATCGAAATTTTTATACTTCAAAATTCTGTATTCTCCAAAAATGCTGAAGGGTTTGTAATTGTAAGTACAAAAATAAAACTTTTGCATAAAAATTGATTCAAATTAAATAAACATTTATTCAAACTTTGGTTGTGTCGCCTAATATTCAATTATTCCACTTGCTTAAAATCACAGGATTTTGATTTATATTATTACGCCATTTTGGAAAGCTGATATCACTCTTTCTTTAGCCTAATTTTGAACGCTAATTAGCACTTATTGGCTGATTCCTCAAGAAAACTTAACGTAGGTTGTAAATTGCAGGTAACCTTTGGCACCTTACATTTGTCATTCGCCCTTAATTTCTACTGTTCCATTTAGTTGTTAATCAGAGTTATGTAGAGACAATCTGACAAACTAAAATCACATAAAATTAACAACGGCAACCAAATTTTAAATTATTGATCTTATTTGAAATCGGAAAATCTGGAGGTATGGCTCGTAGTCGTAATAACATTTTACTTGGGAAAGTATCTTAAAAGTTTACAAAGGGAATTTGTTTTAACGCAAGGCTTTCGAGTAAGGCTAATATGTTTTTAACGTGTAAAACAAATTCAAAAATCGTTTCACTAACATAACATGAACAACAAGAAATTCTGGATAGTTTTTATTTTTAACGCTAATAATCAGTCATTGTCTTTTCTCCTTGGTGCTGCAAATGATTTCAGTTAAATTCCCAAACCCTCTATTCTGAATTTTTCAATTTGCAAATTGCCACGAAGTAGAACGTTTTCCAGCACGAGAATCTCAAGGGGTTTCCGCCAAACGAAGATGCTTCATTTGGCTGTCACTTTTTCAGCAGCGGCTGACTTTCTCCAGCAGCATTTGGACGGTGATGGGATTTGGCTTCTGGAGACACCGTTTCTGTTGTTGGTGACGACGAAGCTGGAATGGTGAAAATTGGCTGGAACGCTTCGCCCATTGACGCTGGAACACTTTGTGATGTGCCCGGGTCACTTTTTACGGAAGAAGGAGTAGTGGACGACAGCAGCGGAAGAATTCTTTGCGACGGAGAGTACATTTTATTGGTGAAGGAAGTTTCGGCACTGGACGACGATGTCACCGGGATTTGGATCGGTGCCGAAACGGAATAAGGTGGCGAATCAGCCGAATCGATGTCTGGAAGACGCTGAGATACTCGATCAGTTCCTTCACCGTGGCCGGTCCCCGCAGCAGACGTTTCCGGGTGAAACAGAAAAGTTCGGCTGAGGCTCCTCATGAAGTTGAAACGCGAGAGAAACGATTTTCCAGCCGGTGGAGCGCTGCTGGCAACGCTGCTTGGAATCTTGGGGCCTCCGCCCACCTTTCCGAATCCCATGGAACCAGCACTTTCGCGCCGCTTTGATAGGTATGAACTAGCTAGTTTGGCCGGAAAGCCAGTTTCGCTTAAACTGGTCTGTCGACGAACGTTCGGTACTTTGTGTAGTCCCGAGTCCACCTCTCCCGACCTCAGTCTTTCTCCGGGACTCCATTGTTTTGAACCCCTTCGCTGAAAATTTGCATACGGTAAATGTGAATATTGTACAGAAGTCCGTGGCCTGAAGTCATCAATGCTTTGTCCTGAAGGTTTGGACAGCGTCGTACTGGACGTTGAAGACTGTACTGGTCTACCACTGTCATCGACGCTGCAGGCCTTGAACAGTGCCTGAACTCTTTCCGTTCGACGCTCGAGCATACCTTCCAGCATGTCGAGTTCCGTTGGCGAAAGTGCACCAGAATTGACAACGTCCCGCATTTCTTGAATTTCGTTGTCGAGCTCCAGCATTTCATTGACGACAAGGTCATCCAATTGAGCAGTCTCGCTCTCTAGCTCCTCCCTCTTCGTCATTTCCTTCGCCAGCATTTGAACTTCCCAATTTTGATTGTCGAATTCATCTGAATCAGAAGATTCTAAAATTGGGCCTTCATCTTCCCCTCCATCTTCTTCCTCTTCAGAAGACTTCCCAGAGTCTTCGAGTGGAAAGGGAATTTCTTTTAATTGTCGCGAACTTCCGACAGCGTCAGCCGCTGTTCCCCACGGTTTCTCTTTCTTTTGATCCTCTTCAGACGACGTGGACTCGTATTCGGTTGACGTGTTGCCAATGTCGACCGCCACGGCGTCACTCTTTGTCGATTGAATTTGGGGAGGCGAAAATTCTGTAGCTGGAGCAGGCCCTGAAGTGGCCTCTCGATGAAACTCAAGTTGCCACAACGGGATCGTCGGACCGCTGCTGAATTCTGTCATTTCGATGGACTCCCTCTCGGCCACAGTCCACTGGGAGTTGACATGGGATCCAGTTAATGATCGCGAGGCTCTGCGACTGTCATCTTCGGCCTCCATGAAAACGTCGTCGTCATCTCCGAACCCTTCAGTATTGTCAATCACCGTGTCAATGGAGTCTCCGCGGCTAAACAGATAAGAACTTTGGGGAAGTTGTGGATTCCGCCGCCGGTGGACCTTGTGCCGCTCCGGACCGTCACCCTCATCCTCTTCGTCCTCGTCCTCATCATAACTGTCACCGTCGTGATGATTTTCGAGGATCCCAAGGCTTGCCCCGTTTCCAAGGGCCCGGCCCTGTCCCGCCGAGGGAGGAAGGCTTCCCATTGGACTTCGACGGGACCCAATCGAAGAGATATGCAGCGGAAATGAGTTTTGTGGGCCCATATAGAGGCCCTTTTCTTCGAGTTCTTGGATTCGAAGTTGGAGAAGCGAAATGATTTCGTCCCTTTGGCGTACTTCCTTTTCGAGACTTGAGAAGCGATCCTGGAAGCGGAGCTGGAACTCTTCCATTCTTGACTGGATAATGTGCTTGATGCCGAGGAAGACGGAGCCAATGCACTCTTCCTGGGCAGTGACGAAGCCAAGGTGTCCGGCTCCAAGGCCTGCTACGTCAGTGAGACCTGAAGGAATCCCTCCGCTTTCATCCATTTCCTTCTTGATTCCCAGCATGAGCTCAAGTGGAAGTGGAATTCGGTGGAGCTGGAAGAGAAAGCAGAGGAGAAAGCTAGAGTCAAGTTCAATTTAAAACTAATCAGGAAGCACTTGAAAGCGCAGCGAAATGCTGACAACCTTTTGTCACTACCAATGGACCCTGATATATGGCAACCAACGACAAGGTTTTAATCACTGAAGAGAAAGCACTTGGATACAGAAAAAACAACTCATTTCAACAAATACAGTTCAAAGACCAAAGCTTTTTTCTCGATTGATTGCATTCGGAAGCAGCTTTCAGTTGATCATTTAAGGATTCAGTTTAATGATTTCACATCAAGACAATTTAAATAATTAAGCTGTGATGGAAAAAGTACTGCGTCATTATCATCAGGACTTACTGACCAAATTATTTGATTTTTGAAGACTCATTTGTGAATACGTTATGTACTTTTTGGTTTTAATAAAACTGAATTACATTCACCAGCTAGTAATAGTACTTAAATCATCTTCCGTACTTCGTGGTTTGGACTCCAAAGTTTTGAGGAAAGTAATTAAAAATAGATCAGAAATTATGATGCTACTCTGGAATCTGACATTGTGGTAAGTAGGACTTAGAATTTATCGTATCTTGTTTGCCAAAAACTGAAGTGAAATTAGGTACTATTTCATGGAAAGAGAAAGGAATTGGAGAGAGTACTTTCTCCACTTTTTGGCACTGGCACTAATTCAATTCTTTTTCTGCAAGAACCGTAAAAATTGGGAGCAATACACTAATGAGTAGCAAGGCACAATTAATTGAATGCATGAGCATAAATAAATTCGTTTTTGGGTTTGCTGAATAACAATTTTCCTACTTTCACTTTAGAGGATTTGTGTGGAAAATACCTCTGAGTGTGGAGGTTTCCATGCTTGGAATAGGATAAGTGTTTGTAATTTTTGTAAAGGAAGGGAAAGTTGTTGGATTTAATGTTGTAACTTTTTCTTTAAGCTTGTTTCAGATTTATACAGAAATGAAATTGAGCAGGAAAGTTTATGCAGTCGAACTTAAGTCAAATCCCTTTCAAATGGCTAAACTTTCTCTATTAATCTACTTCCCCTCCTCACGTCTCACACCTTTAACTAACTTCTCAAGTTCAGCAACGTCAAATCAGGGTAGCACAGTCTAAGGGCCCTCCTACGGTTTCAGCGCTACCTACATTTTTTTAGCATCCGTATGCATTTTCAGAATTGGACATTATAAAGTACCCACATTCCGTTTCATACTCGGTGAAACGTATTTCCCTTGGGCATTAAGTTTATGAAATTTCATCAGCCAGAGATTTCAATCACCATATAACTAACGAAGTAATAAAGACGCCTTATAATGTACCTATAATTGTAATTTGCAAAAAAAAATCACATTTGCTACTTGAAAGCGCCTAAAGCAAATTTAAGTGGCAAAGAATGTGATGAAAACGACTTTCACCTGAGCTGTCACAGTGTTTTCAATATCCAGCTCCACGAGTCCTTCAAGTCCCTTTTCCAGCCGTCGACTCACTTCATCCTTCTGCATGTCATGTTCGGCTGGATACTCGCCTGACAACATTCCAGCATCAGTTGGTGACACCACGGTCACCGCCTGACGCTGAAAAGTCACATTCTTGGCGAATTTCCTGTGCCGCGCAGCGTAGCCGGCTGCAGTTGGCGCTTTGAGCAGTTTCGCTTCCTCCAAGTCCAAAACCGGTGGCAGCTCTTTCACTTTCACCGCCTCAGCAGCAGCGATTCCCTTTTTTGACTTTGCTAATGTTTTCAAAATACTTTTGAGGTGACGCCTTTCAGGGGTTTCGTTATTTTCGGGCGAGTAAGGTGGACTTGCCTGTTGTACCGACTCTGAAAGGCCACCTCCGTCGATACCAAAGCCACTGGCAATGGTACCTTGATTGATTTCTGCTCGAATCCGTATTGGCTCTTCTTCAAGCCCTTGGTGTGTATGCCTAGTTTTCATAGCACTTTGGTCCTTTTTGGCAGCCCTCTTATCCTTACTCGTGGTCATGTGGACGTACTTGGCTGAATCTTTGCCATCTGGTGAGGATGAAGACGACGATGATGGAGATGGTAGGGGTAATATGAATGGTGGGGGAATGTCTCGCCTTGGATGACCTTGACCTTGGTTAATGGCTTGGCCGTAAGGTTCGGAGCTTGACTGGGTCCTCCGACCCAAAATAAGCGAATGCATATTTTCGGCTTCCGGCGGAAGGGATTGCGGAATTTCACTGGACCCTTCACTAGTACTCCGCGTCAGAAGACCCAGGGTACTTGTTTTGCTGGTCAGAAGTTCCGCAATTTTTTGTCGTTCGTTCAAAATTTTGAGCTTCTTTATAAAAGGGAGTCTAGAAAATTCTGGCGAGAGATCATCAACTGATCCATAGTTTTTGGGATCCCTTTTCTGAAAGCGAAGGGCGGAGGGACGAGGTTCTCGGCCAGAATTTCTTGGCTCGTCGTCCTTAATACTTGTAGCTAAACCCTGTTCATCTAGAGCCGCCGTCTCCGAAGTACTTTCAGTGGAAGGACCTTGAGAATCTTTTGAATTCGCCGGTTTAAGCGACGTCGCTTTCTCCGGAAGTGGACTTGGAGGCGGTGGAGTAGTCTTAGGTGTTTTAGACGGAGATCCTAGACGAATTCTTTGTTTCCATTGATTACTAGTTTTTGGTGGCGGCGGCGGCTCTACGGAAACTCTAGTCTGGAACGTTGACTTTTCCGTTGTGGGCGGAGCTTGTGATTCAAGAACGCTTAAAGGGCTGGACTCACTTTCATATGGAATTGCATTTTTCGACAAAAGAACTGGCTTCTCCTCGTCAACCTTTCCTTCTTTCGTTTGTATCTGCTGACGTTCCTTTTCTTCCTTTTGTTTGAGGAGGCGCAGGCGCTGAATCAGCGGTAATCCAGCACCAATCACTTCCCTATCACCGCTGGAACTCCCTGATCGGGAACTCCCGGGCCCTGGCTCATCGCCGCCTGGAAGCTGCATTTGAACCCGCTTAGGCAGAATTGTTGGTGACAAATTGGACATGGTCGTGTCACCACCAATTCCGACCTTCTCCATTTCGTCGCTGAGTACCACATTGTGCATGCGCTTCAGAACGCCCCGTCCAGCCGCACTCGAAGGAATCATACTGCCAACAATGCAAGCACCGCCGCCAGTATACTGGACACTCACGGTACTCTCCTTCCGACGACTCACGCCATCCAACTTGTCCTTCCCTGATTCCGGCTCACTCGAGTCTTCTTTACTAAACAAATGCAAAAAAGTATTGTAACGTGTTTCCTGGAAAAGCGCAATTAGCAATTCCTGGAAGTTATAAAAGCAAGGGAGAAAGGGAGCTTCTGGAAATTGTCGTTGTAGCATTCTCAGAAATTCTTAATTTGCTTCAATAAGTTACTGGAATAATTGAGGTCGTTCAGAACGCTGCCGAAAGGCTTCTCGAGAGCACTCACGTGCGAAAGATTAAAGTTCTGGGAAAGGAGCACATTGTTATTTGCATAAATGAAAATGCTACTGGGAACACACCGAGCGTTATGAAAGTGGGGCTGGTAGCCATTTTGAAGTATGAACTTCCGAGTTCATTTCAAATATGGATTAGGCTGTTGTGGTTGATGTTATAAGGAAATGTAAGTTTGTGCCCAACGAAGTGGCTTATCGTGGCTTTGCATAACACTACTCAACCGCGTCTACTTCTACTTTCATCAACTTCCAGTGCTCGATGCTCTACAAATTCGTGGACGTGCTAAACCTCTGCCTCCCGCAGTGAAAGCTACTGATGTTGATTATGACGCTGAAAATGAATGTGGCTGGAGAAACTTCAAAGTTCCTGGATTCTGGAAGCTTTCAAATAGTCGAAGACAGATCTTAATTTCCATTTGAATATAACCTTTTTGCGGTAAACATGGTTCGGAGTTTGACTCTTATTATAATCATTATCATACGATTCGCAGCTAAATTTATGCACTAATTAATTACATAATTTTAAAGTGGTACTTCGGCTGTAAAATCAGGAAGCAAGTCTTGAGGTACTCACAAACGTTAAATTAACTTAATTTAAGTGAAGGTTTCAGCATTTCTTTGCAGTGATGGTCCACTTTTCAAACACAGCAATGATTTTCACTTAACAATTTTAAATTTAATTTTGTTTGAGATGAAGTGAAAGCAGAGGCGTTGAGAAAGTCGTTTTGAAATAATCATTTACAATTATTGTTCAAAGTTTTGAGGAAGCTGCTCCCACCCAAGGCTCAAGTTTACGAAGAACAATCAAATATAATTAGCCACTTTAATTGAGTTAACACGTTTTGGTCTTTCCAATTAAATTTCTACAAAAGTAAAAGTTCAAAATATTTTGCTTTCTTCCGCTCGTCAGACCTTGCTTACTTTCTCTCGAGATTCTTTTGACGCATAAGGGCTTGCCTCGTGGTGAAAGTTTTCCATTGGAGCCCTATGCTCCATGAATCAGTAAATAGACTCCTGCCGCAGATACCCTTATTTGCATGCACTGGGCAAGGGAGGCAAGCGTACGCTATTCTAATCTGCTGATTCCATATTCTTCCCGCAGCAGATCAAAGCAGCCGAACTACGATTAGGCCTACAAGGTGTCGGTCATTCAAAATAGGGTCACGTTTCGCAAGCTTCTCGATTTTTAACCAGCCTTCTCCCTAAGGAAATTATTTTTAAGGAATTGCAATTTCGTGCATAAATTGTGCAACAACTGATTTACGCCCAAAATTAAGGGTAAAGACTCTTCCAGATATCATATTATCGTAATATTATTTTCTAATGCTGAGTCTTAACTTTAATTTTCAGAAACGGTAGGCGGGCATACGACAAAGATTTATTTTTCATAGATGCCGAGCCTACTGGGACTATTTACGGTAGACGCCTGAGCTGCGGTGTTGAAAGCGCTAAGTGTGGTGGATCTAATTAGAAATCGATACTTTTCTTCATGTGGGGGTTATCCGCAGAAAAGTAATCCCTTTGTTTTCGCCCTTCGAATTAAATTAATTTGCCAAGTAGTTTCGAATTCAGTACCTGGAGTTGCTTTTGCGGCTCTTGCGGATCGCATTTCGTAGTCCTTTGACATCGCTCCTAAGTTTCTCGACGATGCGCTTTCCGGTAGTGGACTCCCCGTCGTCATCCGGTGCCTTGGCCAAGGACTGACCGAGCAGCGTCAGCGGACCCTTCTTCTCGACTTTCTTTACAGGAGCATTCGCTTTGCGCGCTTCCATCAGCCGCTTCCTCCCCAGCGTCTGCAGAATGTCCTGTTCAAACACAAAAATTATACACGTCCCTTGAGAGGGTCCTAGCATTCAGTTCAGGTTTCAGCTCTCCGCTAAAAGAATATAGCTTCGATGCTTTAGGAACTGCACATGGGCTGCGTATTTGAATCTGGAATAGAAAACGTGAGGTCTTACTTGTGCTTCTGGATAGTCCTTCATTGCTGCCAAGACGTCTTCCCTGGAGAGGCTGAAGAGTTCCGAGTAGCCCACAGAGCGCACGTCGGCAGTTCGTCTAAATCAAACCACCATTTCGTTTTTCACATTTCAAATTGAAGCGCTTTTTCACAGCCTCGTTTCGTCTCTTACTTGTTGAGGCCATCCAAATTGAGAATACCAATTTCACCGAAAAAGTCGCCCGCTTGCATAGTCGTCAGAACGCGGCCGGTTTCACTAACGAAATTTCAAAACAGTTTTGGGTAAAGAATAATTTGAAGACTTAATTATTGTGTGAATAATGCATCGTAAAGTATTGTTATTATCGAATCATCAGTATAGCGCGTCAAAACATTCAGTTATAGCTTTTCACTCGAAATCTCCGACTTTCACTAAAAGGATTGCGAGAGAAAGTGAGTGAGAAAATGAAAGGAAAAATATAAAGAGTGAAAGTTAACTTTTAAGAAATTAAGCGTTCTTTGGTGAATAATGCATTTGCTCTTCACAATTTCGTTAACCTGCGAAGGATATTAAAAAGTGACTTCTTTGAAAGTTTGGCTGAATATTTGGGAGCATTTTGAAAAGTTAGAAAATGGAAGATGGAAATGAAAGTCCTTTGAAGACGTGTTACCTAATAACTTCGAGAATGCCATCTGCGATGATAAACATTTCTCTCGCAACTTCCCCTTTACGACAAATTAAATCTCCTGGCGTAAAAATATAGGCTTTCATCTTCAGGACCAAATCGTGTAGAAATTCAGGCTGACATTCTTGGAATATCGTCACCTACGAAAAATAGAGCAAGCATTTTTTAAAAACTTCTTTGAATATCGGCACTCCAAAATTTTACCATTGAACACTCGTGGGACTCTTTTTGAAAAAAAAAAGCTTCGAAACTTCGTGAATCTTTTTATTTTGCGCTTTCTAACTTCGTATTAAAACAAAATCTTTTTCTTCGACTTACTTTTTTAAGGACGCTGAGGTTAACGTGGAGGGCAAGCTCTGTTTTAAGCTTGTCAGGCAACAAACCTAAGGCCGTATTAATATCACCACCACCCTGTATCCTACCCCTGCAAATAAGAAATGCAGACAACGCTGTAAATTCGTAATGAACGCGGCAAATTCTTTCATTTTCTTTTCAAAATTTAGTAAACATTATTTCTAAACAATGGATTGAGAATTTAAAAGCAAACTAGTTAATCATGAATTACCAACCTGGACCAAGAGTAATCGTACCATCGAAGTACTCGGCGTTGCATATCACGTGGTACCCTATGATGTCTCATGTACATTTTAGCACCATCCTGAACAGTATGAACAGTTTAATAATATACTTCCAAGTCTTCGTTTCATGACAAAATTGAAGTACTTACAAGAAGTCTTTCAAATTCAAGCCGATTGGCATTTCTATTTGTAATAACATTTCCAACTTGGCCTAGGAGAAAATAACATTATAATAAATTTCTATCGATTGCAATATACCTGCAGGATGCACGATGCAATTTAGCTAAACATCAAAATTCAAACTAATTTTTTTTTAAACGTCTACTCCCTTATCAAAAACGATTTAATTTTACCGGCGCAAAGTCTGCATTTTTACCAAATTAGCTTTAAGTGGGTGGTACCAATGATTTAACAGTATACAAATAATTCAGCAAAGTTGCAAGTCTAACAAATTGGTCGATCATCCTTTGTACTAAAGAGAAAGTTTTTGGCCAATTGAATTCGCAAGTTTACGAAACACTCTCTTTCTAGTCAGCTATAGATAATTAGGAATACTTCCGCTTCCAAAAACAAAATCAAGCTAATTAAGAAAAGCTTCCTTTCCTCCTTTACAGCCTCCTTTTAAGTATCCTTTGAAGATTTAGCAAGGGAAATAGTGTCACCCAGACTCGCTTTAAAAGGAAAGTAAGAAAGTCAATAAGGATTTTCTCTCAAACTTTCTCCAGCCTTAAAATTCGGCCAATCATAAAGGCGGGCTCCTTTTGAGCTGAATTGATAGTCTCAAAGCTACTTGCGTCTTTTTATGAATACACTTTCTACCTCGACGATTTGTCTACTTTATAACGCAACTCTCAGCCTCCCTGACATAGTCATCAATCACCCCTTCCAGAATTTGTATCAAATTCAATTTGCTTAATTCTCCTGCCTTGGTAATACCGACGGTAAACTACGGGCAGCCCACCATCTTCGAAAAGTATACTAAAAGTATTTTGAATGAATCCATTCTTCAGCAACTAAGTTTGGTTCAGTATTTCTGGAATAGAACATCTTTGTTCTGAAACGTTTAAACTCGAAATAAAGGACTTTCTGTTGAAGCATTATTTGAAGCAGTTTCATAAAGGAAGCTCAAATCTTTCGTGCTTTTATGGCCCATAAACTAGGGGGAGTAATCTTATAAATTCAACAGTGTCACTTTATGCCCATTAACACCTCACTTATGTCACGGTCGCCTTTACTTTTTACGGTATCCTAAGCCTCCATTTCATTTATGAAATGCCAGCAGGGAGCGTCCACATAAGGGAAAGTAATTTTAAAAATATTCACGCAGTATGGAGGCCTATAGTAATTGCTTCATCTAAATCTTCTGTAAAAGAGACTATAAGCCAAATGCATTTCTAAAAGTTCTACTCAACTAAATTGAAGTAGAGAAAATAAGCAAAAGATTTTCGGCAGAAATATTTGATGGACCTGTCTTTTCGTGAAAGTGAAAAATTGGCTATCTAGAGTCTAGTTATAAGGGATGGCTCCGGCTCGTTTGAAAGTGAAAGTATTTGTAGAGGGGGCCATAAAGGGCCATAAAGGGGACTTAAGTGTCCCTTGACAGAAAAGAGGTCATCCCAGGACGTTACCAAGGAATTATATTCTCGTATTCTCGTAAAGCACGGGCCCCAATGTTCTTCATAACGTCATAAAACGTAACGTAACTTAAGCATTTTTGTTCCGACATTTAAAAGCATGCATGCTTTCTCCCATTTTCTGGAGACGTCAATAAATGCATCTTTCCAAACGTAAATCAAGTGTGGACTAGTTCCCCATTTCTTCAACTCATGATCCTTTTTTACCATTTCCATCTCGCTATTGGCCTTATGAA
>VYYI01002302.1:0-15360 GCA_021029175.1 Bilobella aurantiaca
ACTAAAAGGGCCCTTCAAAATGTACCCTTTGTAACAAAATATCGTCGGCAATCGACAAGTTCCAGCATGTCTCAAAGTTAGAAAACAATGGTTTGTTCAACTTATTTTCCTCAGTGATATAGCAGAAACGTACGGATGAATGTAAATCAAAGAATTGAGCAAAGAAATATAAAAAACAAACATCGATATTTCATGATTTCGATTTCACCAAAAATAACATAATGACGACGCAGTCATGTCAAGAAATTCGTTTAAAAAAAATTCTCGTAAAACCCCTACTCCCTGTATACGTGTAGGAAGGATTTAAAAGTCAGCTACTGAAAATAATACTTCCTCAGCTTAGCAGAAGTATTATAAAGGATGGTCGTCCAACTATCAATAAAATTTTAAATTTGAAGTTTAAAAAAAAATTCATTTCTTTAATGAGTAGCCCATTGTAGCATAATTTTCTCTACTTTTTTGGATTTTTCTAATATATGTCATTTTCTGCTTTAAATTTTGATTTCGACTTCTACCCTTTCGTAAGAGTGTGAACGAAGGTGATTAGCTTGATTTTTCACGTTTACTTCCATTAGAGAAGGGGTGGATTTCCTCAATTAGGACAAAACACGGAGGAATTTTGCTACTCTTAAAAGTTTCAAAACAATTCTAATTCACCATTTTGAAGTGGATCCCTCCTGGCCAATTTCCAAGGAAATTCTAATGGCACTGCCACTTAGCGTCAAGCGCAATTTCTCTTCCATTTTATTTTGTCTTTCAAAATGGACCATTTAGGAAGCAGAATTCCATTGAGCGAAGCCCTTTAGTAATTTTAAATTTTGTAAAGTTAAGAATGAGGGGGCGGAAGTAGTTTACGGGTTGGTTACGGCAATGCTGTTTTTTTTCCTGGAACGTCCTTTCCATTCCAGCACAAGACAATTCCTCATCGTAAGGGACGTATTTGGTCTTTATGCTATTTCCCTGCCGAGTTTAATTAAAATCCACACTCCATCAACCCTCCCTGCAAAACATCCCTTTGTTTTTATTTTCCCTGTGCGGCATGGAGCAGGGTGGAGTGTCTTGAACCACATTATAACATGTTTTGAAAATTTGAGACGAAATTTCTGAAGCATTGTTGTAAGTGGGTCCTTGTCTCAAAATGGGCAGAAGCAAGAAGCAACAATGTAAATTACTCCAAATCAGGAGGAATTTTGCAGGTGGAGAAACAATTCTCGGACACGCAATTCCTCAATTTACCCTTCTGCAGCTTCTTAAGCATGAAGCATGGAGGATACTTGGACGCTAAAGAGCCCTGCTTCGTCTTATAAGGCAGAAGGCTCAATTAATAAAGTGGAATTGATAGCCCTTAAGTTACTGCGACAGCATCGACATCAAACAGAAACATCAACTTCCGCCATAAATCAAAAATCCATCCATGGAACCTTATACCAGTGATTTTCATTGGCTGCTGGAAGAATTTGTCGTACAGGCTCATATTCCCATGTTCAACGTTCATAAAATTCTGACGCTTTCCCGATGAAGCCTCTCAACGATCTACAACAGAGAGAGAAGACCGGAAGTCAGAAATATAATGAAAGTTCTTCAGACCCTTTAAATTCAAAAAGGAAGTTTCGAAGTCGTCTCCCTGCTGTCATCGCAAATGCCTTCAGAGTAAGCTTAAGTACTCGGAATTCTCTGCAATGAATTAGAAAACCAGGTTAGGTAAGGATACATCAGGAAGAAACCGGATGGAACCAAAATGGAATCCTTCAATTAGTCGATTCAGGTTTCCGTCAAGGGCTAATGAAAATTAAAGAGAGGTACCTCAACCGAAGGGGAAAAAACCAGAAGGCCCGTCCTGAGATGGAACGTAAAAACGTTACGTTAAATTAAATTTTCTAGACCGTTCCGTATTTTCTCGTCGTCCTAGGAAGGGCTTGTTGGGCTTGTCTCCTGACTCTTGGTCATCTCTCCCATTTTCATGTTTTTCTAGAAAAATTGTAATAAGGCAAATACGATCCCTTATACCCAAGGTAGGAAGTGCACAAATGAAATTTTGAGAGACCATCCCCCTCCTCCCTGCACATGTCTTTTGTTACGCACTCACGATAAAGTGGCTTCCTTTTTTAATGTATAAGAGTTCGTAGAATCTTGAATGATTTGCCTAATAACTTTTCCAGAACCTTTAAAATTGTTAAGAAATAGAGTAAATGAAAGCTATTTTATGATTATTTGCAGAATCCGAGGTTGGAAAGGTCACCAGTAGTGTGCCGAATGAGTGATGCGAGGGAGGAATTTCCATTGTAGTGTCAAGATTCCTTGGCCGAGTTGATTAAGGACGGGTCGTGAGGATCATTCATGATGAGAATAGGCCTAGCAGATGGATTTTATGGTCCATGCCAGGTGAGAATGGGCATTTGAATCTAGTAACAATGGGCCAGGTAAGAGGGGGATGATTATTTGGCGTCTTGGCCCGTGCCGCTCGTATGACGCTGCCAAGCCTCTTCCGGTGCTGGATCAATACTAAAGCAACTTTTCCAGCTGCTCCAGAAATTCTTGGGATTCGGTCAAGCAAGAAGGCTTTCAAAAAGTACTTGTTTGAAATTTTTCAAAATATGGTGGCAGGAGGGTGATGGCGGCAGAACCAGAAGAGGGAGAATTGGGGGTACTTTTCGAATTTAAAGGGATGAGGATGATGCTAATTATGAAATCTTGGATCTCCAGGCACGCGACTCCACCGCCAGCCTGCACTTAAGGGCTCATCCCGAAGAAGAAGCAGGGGACTTAAAATGTTGATGAAGGGACGGGCCCCTGAAAAGACATCTGCTTAGCAGAAGCATAAAACGAGGGTAGGACGTGCTTGTAATTTAGAAAGATCTCCGGGAAGATGTTCTTGAGTTGTTCTAGAAGGAACAGAAGTCGGATGGCAAGTCAGAGAATTAATAATTAAACTAAATTATTCCTTTGTTCACTTCTTTGTTTCCTGCCGTCTAAGAAGTGGCAGTAGTTGTTTAAAAATGTAATTAATTAATTGATGCAGATGCTACATCCCTACCGAATTGTTTAAACATTTCTCCGCAGGTCTTATGAGAATTGAGCAAAAGAGAAGCGGCATTTTCATTCGAGCTAAACAAAAAGTCCGAATTAAACAAACACCAAAACACGTGTTTAGAATACTCTCTTATAAACAAGTAAACAATAAATTTTCAAAGTTTTAAAAACGCACTCGAATGTCGATTCCACAATTGACAGTCATAATACGTCCACTGCTATGAATTACCACTAATCGGCTATTATTTCATAGATATGGACTCTGGTCGAGGCGACATCTAACCGCACAATTCCCACGGTAAGCTTGACAGTGACTGACAACAGCTTCAGGTATCGGCGACCGGTGACATGCTGTCACTTTTGAAGTACAGGCTTCCGGGAGGTTTCCGAATATTCGCTCATCCTGGGCAATGGGAACTGGTTTTTAGATTTTGTAAATTGTCAACTTCATCGCGGTCTCTGGACACAAACCGTAAAAAGAAAGGTGGTAAACCTCTGGTCATAGGGGTTGGTGGACCTAGCGGCAGTGGAAAGGTAAATGATTCAAAATTTTAGAAACAAAAAAGTTGGTAGAAATAAACGTTTTCAACCGGGTAATTTCTTCGTTTTACAGACACTTATCACCAGCATTTTACAAGAAACTCTAGAGAAACGCTTTCCAAGTTTGGTACCGCTTGAAAGAGAACTGAAGGTTGTGAGGACTTCGCTTGACGCTTTCTACCGACCGTTATCTCCTGCAGAATTCAAATTACATGAAGATGGACAAATTAACTTCGATCTTCCAGGTTGGTCGATGCAATCGCAACAACCACAATAACAAAAAGTTTGATCTCAACAACAGACTTTTACATGTCTTCCAAAACCTTGACCTTACAGAAGCCTTGGATAACTCGCTGATGGAAAGTACGCTGGAAAAGTTGATTGAAGGGAAGGGAGACGTCCAAATCAATGGCTACGACTACTCCACCTGCCAACGAACACAAGAAGGAACCGTTGTACACTCCCCTCCCTTTGACTTTGTCATTTTTGAAGGAACGCTCGCCCTTTACTTCAAGTCCTTGAGCAAGTATTTCGACCTTAAAGTTTACGTTGACGAAGATCTGGACATTTGCCTCGCTCGACGGTGTAAGAACAGTGTACTTCAAACTGCCTAATTTTTATCGGTCCAGATTCCATTTCCATATTTGAATCACACAAACAAGTTTTACTTGCCTCATAGTAATTCGAGATCAAGCAGAGAGAGGTCGGACAGTTGAGCATATTTTAAAGCAATGGATTAACACTGTCAAACCAGCGTCTCTGCAATTCTGTCTTCCGGTATCGAAAATATATTTTACAATTATACAATAGATTATTAGTTTGTGCAGAGTTATTGCACAAAGGGAATCATATTTTCAGACCAAGGAGTACGCTGATTTTGTTCTTAAAGGAGACGTGTATGACGAAGGTGCGTAAACATTTGTTTTCTACATTAAAATTGTGATATAATTCCTTTGATTTGGGATTGTGATTTAATATCATTATGAAGATGTATTTTATCACTAACCTATTATCACTTCTTATGTACTATGCTCCTAAATTCCAGAATCGCTTTCCCTACTAGTCAATTATCTCCTCCAGCGACAGTTCAGTTTGATCCCTTCCAAACACTTATTTCCGTTCAGCAAGTGAGTGAAGCAATTCAATTTCGGTGATGTAAGTGTTACTTTTTTCCTATTCCAGAGGAAAAGTTACCACTATAAGTAAAATTTTTAAAATTGCAGGTTAGGTGACAGAGCAACTCGTTGAATTTCATATCTGGAAGGACAAGTGAAAGCTCCATTCGACATTGTTTTATAATTTTGATACCTTTGTAATGCATAGTAAGAATTGGCTAAAAGACAAATAAATTAAAATTTGAATGAAGCAGTAGAAACATTGTGCGCCGAAACTTGGAAACTTCTGGGTAAGTTTAACTGCTTTCAAGTGCGCTCAAGCACATCTTCAGTTCTAGTCGCCCGTCGCGATAACGTGTGCTGCGTGGGGGCAGCTTCAGTGTTTCTATAATTAGCTTACCAAAACTTCTCGACTTGTTTTGAGCGATAGGAAAGGAGGTGTTCGGCAGTTCCATATTTCGTTTTCAAAACAAATCTATTTCTGACTTTCTCCGATAGAAAGTTTGCGAAATGGTTTTAGAGAATCTGACTCGACTTTCTCTGGCGTTTCTCTTCCAGCCTTAAAGTGACTATTTTTAGAACGGCGCAGTTCCCCTCTGTTCAAAAGCCTGAAATCAAATTATGCTTTCCGTCAGTCGCTGAATGTACTGGCTGGGGTCTACGAAATGTAATCTTGAATGCCCTACTTTCCCCTTCCGATGGAATTAGACATTCCCCATTGTTCAGCTTTTCACTTCAAAGTAACTCTGGAAGGATTGAAAAACGGAGAATTCCAGGAATTGGAATTACTTATATACTTTTCGTAAGCTACATTTTGTCATGAGATGCTTGTTGCCTCTCATCACTAATTTGTACGGCAAAGGTTCGTTTATTAACTGATTCTCGCATAAGTGCCTAAATTAGTTCTGACGCTGTGCCGGAGCATGGATTGCCAATTATCGTTTTTAGAATTTTCATCTCTTGCTAGGGCTTAAGGCTCGTTCCCATGTGTCTCAACTAATTGGAAAGTGAAAGTTAAGGGAGTGGGCCCTTAAGCCCTTAGCTCTCTCAATAATTTGGTATTGCATAATAAGTTGGAGCGTGAGGCCCAAAATAAAAATTTGTTTACGACTCTCAGAAGAAGGTATATTGATCTTCTTTTTGACATTTAGCAGCGCTGCTTAGGATTTTTGTTACACGAGGGGCGTTTTTTTCTTCTTCAAAAGTTCTAAAAGAACTATAACAAATGTAGTAGTTTATTTTTGGTAGAAGCGCTGGAGACTTTATTCAAAGAAAATCACAAATTTCAAACATCAATCCATCGATTCCTGTTATTTTTCATAAAGCTTTTCCTCCTGCTGTGTTGTCCAGACTCGTCAAAACTTTTTTTTGAAAACTGACAAGCTTAAGTGTTATGGACTTTTTTTAGGCGTATGAAAACAAAGTTTTGGAAAAGGAAAGTGATGGTAAAGTAGATTAATAATTCTATTTTCGTCAATTGAATATACTGAACCAATAAAAACAATCGAAGGCCGCACGTGCAGCGGCTTTTCCCAATGCCAAATCAATGAATTTCTTTTGTTTTCGATTGTGATAAACTGAACTAAATGTATGAAGAAGAGGACCATCTAAACAAAATTGCCCTAAATTTGGATAAGTAATATGTTGCCTTATTGAAAAAAAAACATGCTACCAATTCAGAAAAAAAAAACGATACAAAGACCCTACATTTAAATTTTAAAATTTAGTCAAAACCGCAAAGTTTACAATAAAGGTAAAAAAAAGCTCTTCGATGGAACTTCCTCCTTGGAGGCAAGTTTGGCACAAATAAAATTCCACAACCACCAAATCTGTTTTTGAGGTCAAATGGAAGTTTGTTGTTTAATAAAATGATGTTATTGGAATTTTTGGAAATCCGAGAAAGTCGAGGAAATGGAAATGTTTATTGCCAAGCTGAACTTTTCCCCATCTTCTATTTTTCTGGAGCGGAAGGGAAAAATGAGTTTAAATCTGATCTGGAACTTTCTTTTTCATGCTGCTTCTGTAGATTGTATAATTATTTGAAGATCTAATCCTTCTAGAATCTAGATCTTCAAATAGTTCACTAGAGGAGGATAGGCGTTGACCTGGATGATGAAGTGGAAGATACAAGAACCACAACCACCAAATCTGTTTTTGAGGTCAAATGGAAGTTTGTTGTTTAATAAAATGATGTTATTGGAATTTTTGGAAATCCGAGAAAGTCGAGGAAATGGAAATGTTTATTGCCAATCTGAACTTTTCCTCATCTTTTTTTCTGAAGCGGAAGGGAAAAATGAGTTTAAATCTGCAACTTTCTCTTTCATGCTGCTCTTCTGTAGATTGTAATAATTATTTGAAGATCTAATCCTTCTAGAATCTAGATCTTCAAATAGTTCACTAGAGGAGGATAGGCGTTGACCTGGATGATGAAGTGGAAGATACAAGAGAGTCTTCATTAGCTGGTCTCCATGGCAACTTCCAAGAAAAGGAGTCTAAGGGTTTTGCTACCTTGGAAAATTCCAGGAAGTCCTCTGCTGGAGTCTTTTAGCCCTTGCCTCCTTTGCAGCGATTTTTGATGGGCTGTACTTCACGTGTCCCTACCTACTAAGATCTCCCCTGTAATCTTTAATCCAACCTCTGTAAATTGTACGGGTAAAGCAGAACTTTCTCCTTCGCCACTCACCTTCCTTTCTCCAGCTTTCTCCAGGAGTCGACTCGTATTCGGGCTGGAGAAAGTGAGTTTGTTCGAAATTCGGGTTTTATAAGATTTGTACCGGGAGGTCGGTAGACCATCAGTGTGTCTCCAGCCTCGACTTGAGATGGTTCCGTAGTTGCTTCCAGCTTTCAATCCACCGTTAGTTTTATAGGTCACATTTTAAAACTAAGGTCAAGCACCCTTCAACACCATTTCAACCATTTATCGACACCAAAACCCCTGGAAATGTGCTGGATCCTTAACATTATGTCATCAAGGTCATCACCAAGTTCAGAGCAACGCCGGATTTCAAAACAACTTAAATGAAGCTCAAGAATATGTAAGTCTTGACATCAAGTTAGTATCAATTCAAAAACACTTATTGGACAAAATTGAACCAGTGACTTGGATTCACTTTTTGCTTAATTTTTTTAAAGTTTATGTTTCAACTGCATGTTAACTGCCATTCTGACAAGTACTAAATTAAGAACCACCACCATAATATTGCTCCAAAGGTTTTTAAAACTAGTATTAAAACTAGTAAAGGGTTTGTCTGAGAACAATGCCTTGTGTTAGTATTTTGAAAATCCTAAAATAGAAATTATTAACCATTCTAAATTTAAACGAGTCAAAAAAATGTCATTGGTTATTGATTCAGGTTAAAAAAGTTTACCTTTTTTTTTTCTTAATTGGGTGTCAAAAGGTCACAAAGGTGCGCGGCTTCAAATTAAAAAAATTGACGCTTGGGCCCTCTTCGCATCCCTTGTAAACGTATCAGACGTTCTATTTTAACCACACTTAAATTTTCACGCACCCTACTTAAACCTTTTTCAAGGAAAGCTCATTTTCCACTGAATTTCAATAATTGAATGAAGTCTATTTCCGGATATTCGTGAAAAATGAACCCGTAAAGTCTATTTCTGACAAAGTAACCTTAACCAATCTACTTCCGACAAACCACCATACAGAAGTACCATGAACCTGTTTTCAAAATAAGTTGTATTTTGGAATGCCGAAATAACAAAAACCAACCACTTTGTGAAATTTCAGAAAGAATAGAAGAGGAATCGATTGAAGACTAAAGGAGGACGGAAGGACGACATCTTTGGGAACCAAAATTACGTTATTACAATTTGGGCGGAAGCAATTAAGCGTCATGTTAGTTGCCATTCCTGAAGCACCTGAAACTTCCGCTGGAGCAGCTGGAACAAGTCCAACGGCCACTGGATCGCCTGCAGGATCAGTGTCTCGTCAAATCAATTCCAGTGCCGTTTCGCTCCCTAGCGCTAGCAGTGCTCAAGCGTCAAATATTTTGGGAATCAAGGCATCCCCACATAAGAAGCTGATTCCGGCCACGCCGGAACTCAACCCTGCCGCTTCCCTTCGTACTGTTATTTCGCTACATTCGAAGTTTACAGGTAAGCGATTTTTCCTATTCCTCCAGCCCGCACAGCTTTGATTTAATTTTGACGGAAAGGTTAAAGGCGTGACCTTTGACCTTAACGCCCTCCTAAGCCAGCGCCAAGTACAAATTGTCTAAAATGTGAGTTTATGTTGAGTGGATAACGCAATAAGCTCGTAAAATTGTCCTTGGAAGAGGAAATCGATGAGTCACCGGTACAGGAAAAGTCGCTTTCGCTCTGTCAATTTCCTGTCCAAAAGTAACAATTCGCACAGTTTTTACCCTTATCTTCTCTTTAAATATTAAGTAAATCGGCAGTTAGGAACAGAAGTTCTCTAACAAAAAAGATAGATGAATAAACGCTCCCCAAGAACTGCAAAAAAATTAAAATCGTAGGTCGAGCGCGTTTAGTACACATAATTTGGTTCCAGGCCTCTGCATTTTGTCTTCCAGAGTATCGAGAGGAATATTCATATTTTTAAAGAGGCTTTGAAGAGGTTGAAAGAAGGAGGTAAGCTCTTAAGAACTTGTTAAGCATAATTAAATTTGAAAATACTTAAACTGCTTGCCAGTATTTTGCGAACTGTGGTTACAAAAGTAGGCAAATGGATTGTACTTGGAGGACAAGAACTTCACACGAAATTTCTAACGGCCCTTGAATTTCTGCATTTATCGAATTTAATTTTTTTTAATCCATTTTCTTTCTAGTAGAACATGAAATTTAAATAATTTTTGAAAAAAAAAGTACTGGATTTGCGCATTTGCAGCATCTCAATCCTCCACCGGAGCCTACCATGTTTTTCTTTTCGAACACTCACCGACGTTATGATTTTCTTTCAGTGGTTGCCAATTTTTACGTTACGAGAGATTTAATTCGGGATGTAAATGAATTTCTAAGAATGTTGAGCAGTGATTTGTGGAACTTGTTTTTAAATAGTTGCCTTTGTTTGACGTCAGCAATTTTTTTTCAAGTTTTCTAAACCAATTTCAAAGCCATGTCCTTCCCTTCTGGAAACCCGTTAGGACAACTAGCCAACTTTTTTTCGAAGCATTATTTTGTCACTCAGGGAGCACACGCACGGTGACGCAGGTTTCAGCGTGGAACGTGCCAAGAAATGGAGTTATTGTCGAAACGTCAAAAATTGGATCCCCGTGTATACGTACAGTGTCATTTAAATACCATCAAGGATAAGAAGGAAGCGTGACAAAAGCGAGGAAATTGTTTTTTCAGGTTTTCTGTGCAGCATTTAGGTGGATTGCTTTCTAACTAGTCTAAATCATCATGCAGGAACTTTTCTTTTGTAAATTGGACCAAAACTCTCAGTTTAGATTTAGAAAAAGATTTAGTAATCCGTAATAAAAAAAAAGTGTGTAGTTGTAGTTTTACTTGATTTAAAAAGAATTTGATGCTAAAACATTGAAATTAAATTGCAGCATTATTGCGAGGGGTGCGCTAGAATTATTTCATAGGATCGTATCATTTGTTGTACTATGTTTTTATTCACTTTAAAATGTTTAACTTGAATGACTTGTTTACTGCTTCGGTTTCCCAAATATTCACGCATATGAGTAAGGAAATATTTAATTGAATAGGAGTAGACATTTAATTTCAGTGACAAGGATTTGTTGCATAATATTTGGAATTTAGTTCAACTAATTGCCCATTTCAAATTTTAATAGTACAGCTATTTATGCAAAGGAAAGCGAATCGACAAAATTTCTAGAATACGACTATTGAGTTTTTTTAATTGGTTTGAATTGAATTGGCAGCTTGAATGATGAAGCAATTTCGTAGTTAAGTACATTGATCTCTCCAATTGCCTTTGATCTTAGGCAGATTTTCACAAGAATTTGGAAAGACAGATTTTTTTTTCTGTGTAGCATTTTTGAAGTCTACTTGTTATCGACTTCAAAGACCTTTGCAGTGGAGTCCAATTAAATATCCAATTGAGATTATTAGATTTAGTCAATTAAAAAACACCACGTCCCAAGTAACTAAAAGACTTTAACAAATAATGGCAAGATCAAACTGATTTTTTGGACAAACGTTTTCCCGATACCGTTTTTTTTTACCAAGTCTTTTCATGCGACTAGAAGCGTGGCACGGAAACCTTGACTTTTCGGTCCTCCGTGTGATTCACCTCATTCAAATATCGACAATGAGGTTGAATTGATTCATGGCTTCCTATTGTGCCGCTGGGGCTCTAATATTTCTATAACAAATAATAAACGAAAGTTTTTTTTAATGAAATAAAAAAATTGTTTTTCAAACTCACCAAACTAAAGGATTCTTTCATTCTTGGTTGACAAAAAGTTTTATAACGCTAGAAAATAAAGATAATTATAGAATTTCCTTTCTGTTCACTAACTGGCTACTTTTTTTTCTAATCGAGTGGATATTAATTTCAAAGTGAATGAATAGAATTTTGGTTTGAAAGAAGATTATTTTGTCAGTGTTAATACTTGTGAAAATCGTGTGAATACAAATTCGACATGATATTACTTAATTAATCCATTCATATAAGTACCCATAACTTTTCCCCACACGTTTATAAATGTAAGCACTTTTAACCCGTTTGGCCATCAGTGCTAAATTGAAATGAAAGCGAATAAATTGCTAGAAACTGCTAATCAAGCTGCTCTTAATCTAAAAGTAACATATGTAAACCTACGTAGGCAACTGGGTTATGCAAATATCTGGAATGAAGCATTTATTAGAAGCTTCATACATAAATAGGAAATTAAAATAAAAAAAAGAAGTTTGAAATTGAGCGGAAAGGTTTTTTTTTTTTGTACTTTTACATGTAATGAATGCACTTGAGCGTATTGAAGAGGAGGAATTCGCTAGACGATGGAAGTAGAGAAAGTTGTCCAATAAATCAAACTTCAATTAAATATAGCTTTCTTTAGACCCCATTATTGATTTCCGTATTTCTCCTCCCCCTGTGTAATGGACATTTCTATTGAATTTGTCAATCATTCTGTCAATTTTGGGGACGCTATTCTCTACTGGAAATTGATTCTTTACAACCTTGAACAAAAAAGTCAAATCATAACATTTTGTAAATCACTAAAAAATAACCTCAGTCACCATTAATAAGTAAAATTATGCTGACATTTTGAAAGAGGCATGGATAAACTCTTATAAAAACTTTGTATTGCTTTATTTTAACATATAAAGCCCATGAATTTTGTAAGAAACATCAATTTAGGAAAAAAAAATCCGCCGACTTTTTTTTTCCGTGAAGAATTCCCGAATCAATTTCTGTAGCCTGAGCGATCCTAATGAATCCTGATCTCGTCCAGCATCCAGAGAGCCTTGCGACTTCTAAAAAAAACATCCGCCGACTTTTTTTTTCCGTGAAGAATTCCCGAATCAATTTCTGTAGCCTGAGCGATCCTAATGAATCCTGATCTCGTCCAGCATCCAGAGAGCCTTGCGACTTCTGTAATAGAATGGTTATGTTTCCAATTAACTTTTGTTTTCCTCAACTTTCGGTTTCAGTTTCTTTTGACATTTGATTACTTTTTTTTGGTGTGTCATTAGGCGGAATGCAGTAAAGATTCGCAAAAAAAAACCCTAGACGTAATCCCTTTGAAGCGCAATTTTAGTTTAGAAATAGCTCAAAAATAGAAGGTAGAGCTTGCCAAATCGTTAGGGAATATAATTTATCGATGGAAATGGGAAAAGGTAAAATCGAAGGAATGTGTGGGCAGAAGGTGGTTATTTTAGGGTTATTTTGAGTAATAGTGCAGTGTCACACAGTATATCCGCCTCCGCAAAGGCCCCACTCTATGTCTTAAGGGGTGGATTTTATTGCGGAGTTTTGCATTTGGGAGCCCTTGTGCTAAGGGCATTCAAAAATAGGACAGAGTTGGTTCGGAGAAAGGAAAGTGCCCGACTTTTCAACGAGTCTCTCAGAAACGGAGTGGGTTGGAAAATTCGGATGAAAAGGGGAAGATCAAGTTCTAATTATAGAATTTATACAGAAATTTCATGGCCTCAATTTCCAAGCGTCGCGACCCTCCCAAGTGAACCACTTCTTCCAAAATCTTGCTAAAAGGATTCTAATCCTTTTCAAATCTTCTTTATCCATCTATTAAAACAAAAGACATCTTCTCAAATCAGGATCAATATCACCAAGCTTTCCTTTTGTGAATGCAAGTCATTGATGCTACTTTCTTCTTCATTTAAGTTCTTTTCTATCGTCGTGAGTTTCGCAAACTTTGCTTCCTTGGAACCTTCGTTAATTTCAATTGGATATGAAATATAAAGATTTTGTGCTGATTACTTGAATTGTTATTGGTTTAGAGGTGTATTCAGAGTAGAAAGGATTTCAAATTCATAATTTGATACACCTTGTTAGAGAGATTTGTTTTAAAAAGTCAATCAAGCCCGTCCTAGGTAGTAATACACTTTAAGTATCCAGGCATGTGTTTTCGATTTCAAGCGTGTTCTGTTTTTGAACAGCTCAAGTTAAAGGGGAATTTTGAAAATTCAGGCATAGAAACTTGAAGGGTACTTCTGCAATAGCACGGGGGGCTTGTTTGGCTAGTATTCACCTATTTATAAAACAAAAATACTAATGAAATGCACGATAATATGAACTCGAACCTCTTCCGTGTGAAATTTTTGCTAGGCGCATTTACCCATACGCAACAGTGGTGAATTAAGTTTAAAAAATACTTATTATTATCACGCACGCTTCCGCTTTTAATATATAAAGAAGGATTTCGCTCTGCTGGTAATTAGAGGCATGTAACACCCCACTTGGATTTTTGGTAATTGTGTTTGTATCCCACACTTTACGGCCTAGAACGTGTTGGAAGTGGGGGTGTGATGCAATTTGTTTTTGGTCTTTCTGCTTTTATGACTTCTATTTTTGGACACATTTCGGAGGACACTTCTCTATCCTTTCCCTTTCAGAATGCCTCACAATGCCTTATTTTTAGCACTGAGATCTGCCCTCAATTGCAGAATCATTACGAGCCCATTGTAACGCCTATAGAGCATGACACATCGTCCTTTGAACGTACGTGGGCCACGGCGAGTGAGTGATCAATAGAAATGATTCTCGATTCCGCAATCGAAGCCAGTCAACTGACAGTGCTCCAAAAGGGCATTTTAATAGAGATCAATTCAATCCTATCTTCGACTCATTCTCAATTGTTACTTCAGCAAGGGATCTTAGAAAGGATTCCTACATAACGGAATAGTTCTTTGCAAAAAAAACTGTTGATTTGAAAACGAGTTGTCGAAAAGTAGCCTAAAAATAAAAATGCAAATGCGAAGTACCAAAATCCCCTTCGTCTAACGGAATTATGCGAGTTTCGAGCAATGAAATTAAAAAAAAACGATGATTTTCCAAGTTCAACAATTATATGAACTCTACGAGCCAATACTGGATTTCAAGATGAGCCTCAGCATTTTTTTTGTTATAATGGATTTTAAATTCAAAGTCTAATAAAATTTTTGAAAAAAGGATGATATTCAAGATCGAATCTTGAATTTACTCAAGTGTGTGTTACGAAAACCGGTGTTTGACTTTAGTAAGATTTTTACACTCAGGAGAGCTTATTTTACATTTGTTTTAATTTTTAGAATATTTTAAAATTTAAATGTTCCAATACTTGAGTCAATAATCAATAACTGGTCATTATTTTCCATTTCCTCTGATCGATCGCTGCGACGTGAAATTTTTTTTGAGTAACCTGGTTACTAACAATGTGGGAGGGGCTTGGATAGAGTTAAACCAGAAAATTGGGCGTGGGAAACTTCGGATGGTTACAAACTACAAGTTTTTTTTCGAGCTTGGCATATGCTTCTGTTACTAAAAATAAAAATAGATCTGCCCCAAGCTTCCCTTCCCTCATTGGCATCTTTTCACGTTTTTTAAAAATAGAATTTGAATGGAGGTTAAATTTAGAAACTCAACGTTTAAACATTTTATAGAATGATAGGATGGGTTCAGTTGAAGCGGAGGCTGTTCTGTAGCCAAGAGAAACAACGTTTTCCAGTTCTAAACTTAACTTTTTTTCAAAAACTACTTTGGTAAATCAGTACCACCCTTTGGCGTCCTGCACTTCTTATAATGCTAAATTACTTTTAGTTGACTTGTCTTCCTCCTTTCAAGCAGCAGTGCGTGCCTCCGTCTTTCATTCACTAACTTGAAAGTAAACAGAGTTGTGCACCGACGATTAAAAATTTTAACAAGTAAAGAAGGACTTTGTGCGGACGACATGTTATTTCCAGAATCCTGACGTCATGTGACGGTGACGTCAAGTTTCTTTAAGCGAACAAAGCGGAGCGACAAGAGTCAATAAGCGAGGCACTTTAACGATTTTTTGATTAGTTTTTGTTTTTTGAGATCCATAAATAGAGAGGTGTTGTTGAAGGCCTAGAGGTTGTGGCATGTGCGGATTAATTAATAAGGGGAAACAATCGATTAATTGAGGTTCAATTGGCCCCCAATCAAAAATAGATTCTTTTTTGGCAGACAAAAGTGAAGTGAAGTGAACATGAACCAGTTCAGTTTCAGACTTTTGATCGTCAAGATATAACTGGAAAACAAAAAAAA
>VYYI01002303.1:0-15355 GCA_021029175.1 Bilobella aurantiaca
CTTTGTTCTCCCCTCTGTCATCAATTGAATTTAAGTAGAGCATGTGTGTGTGCCTGTGTCTGCATGTGGGGATTACAAATGAGAAACGTTGTTTCATGCCAAAATAGACATTGTCCTTAACACAAAACATGATGGGAACATCAATTCAAACCTTTCACCCGGACGACCTAATGCGTCTTGGCACCTGCAGAGGGGATCGTTTGGATTCTTGTGGCGACCGGGCTGAGCCCCGGTGTCAACCCCTCTTTCCAGCCCGTTTGAATTTAAATATTACCCTGATGGTGAGGCTAAATGTGAGAGCTTATGAACTTGATTGCGCCGTAGATGGGATGATACAGTTGGTTCCAAGAGACTACTAATAGCCCCGTTTTCTCCACTCAATTTAATTGTGCTCCCTACTTGTGTACGTATTTTCAGGGGTCGACTTGAAAATGAGGCACTGGTGCTTTGTTTGCTGCGTCCTCCTCCTCGCAGCTGCCGTTGGAGTCGGTGTGGGTGTCCCTTTGGCCATCATGGAAGACATTGCCAATTCCCCGCGCGGGCGTCTTGAGACGGTTCAAAGAATCCTCAGAGAAGTTCCTCTAATAGACGGGTAAGTCATGTGGGATTATCATCATGTCGGTTTTCTGCGACTGCTACGCGCGCAAAAATGTGTTCCTTCATGTTCACCGCATCCTGAGTTCTCATTTTTACGCTTTAATATGTTCCTTATAACTTTTCAAGGACACCCCACTTCATTCTGGGGGTCAAGACTTGGGGAATCAGTCCATTGCTATTGACTTTCACTTTCAGTAGCTGGGGACTGGCATCATAGGGGATTGGGTGGAATGCGAACAGGAATAATTGTAAAAGTTTGAGGGTACCAAGCAGTCTGCAGTTCAAAGGTCCCTGAAATTTTGGCGACAAGTAACGGCTGGACGAATCATGGATGTGTCTCCTGCACCGTCTAGCAGATGCTTGTGTCAGTAGGAATTTTCCACACATGCGCGACTGAACGCTTTGGTACATGTGGTTTCAACACTGCCTCCCAACTCTTTCCCCTCACCGTGCGCGGGGAGTGCAGTGACTGCTCCCAACAGTAGTTGAAGGCATTTCCGCGGCTATTTTAAACAGGATAGGAATTCATCTCCTTAAAAGGCGCCTTCATCTTGTTTCTTCCACGGAGTCCAAGTTAATACAAGCTAATCCTCTTTCCCGAGTGTGTTGCTGATGGGATGAGAGGGAACTCAGAGTGGCAGTTGCTGTACTCACGGAGAAGCTTGGGACCAAAGAAAATTGTCTTGCGACACAGAGACTCACACATATGGATACACACACTCCTGTAAACTTACTAAGATCTCCTTTCTCATAAGACTTTGGTCATGTTTTCCCCACAACAATGTTGAGGCAAAACCATTTACTTGGTCTTGACGCCTCTATTCCTCCTCGATAGAGCTACAAATCCACTTCTCCCACTACCCTTTCCCTTCACAAGTCTTTTCTCTGAGCATTAAATGCAATTTCAAGCATGCCAAAAGATCATGGACCTAACTTCCCTCTCATCCACGTCGCCTCTGCGGTCAAAAACTGTGGTGTGACAGACTACATGCTACAGAGGCTTTACGCAGCAGGTAGAACTGGTAGACGAGTCACTGTCTCCTGGTGATGTCGAGAGCTTATCGGAGACATTGAGGAGCCGGAGTGAGGAAGGTGAAGACGGTGGGGAAAGAAGTAGAAGATGAGGAAGAGACTCAAATGAAGTCTAGCTTTCTCCCTGAGGTTCCTCGCTCCAGCTTATAGCTAATCTGTGGGAGAAATCTGCGGAGAATTTTAAGGAAAAGTCAGGAGGAGAAGTTGGTGACGGAAATGGAGGGGAGATGAAGATACACGCACGTGGGGGGATTCCATGTGTACAAAGGGGAGCTTAGAGGTTGGCGGGAGTGAGGGAAGGAGATGAAGAGGAGGAGACGGAAAGTACGCAATAGGGCGCTAACGTTTGGAGGGCTAAACAGGTGATTTAAAAGGAAACTCGTGAACGACGGGGAGGGTAGCGGAGGGCGAAGAAGTCGATGACGACAACAACAACAGCTATGAAGGAAGTAGGAGGGAAGTGAATAAATGCTGAATAAAGCCGGATAGGCCCTTTGCACATCTGTTCCTATTGTTTCCGCTCCCCGTGTAAGCAGGTGGACGAGGATAGCGAGGAAAAAGTCGTGAAGTGAAAGAGAAAGGAAGGATAGGATGGTCAATATCCCTTTTTCACTATATCTCTCTTCCTCTCATATCCTCACCATCTTTCCGACTACACATGAGAAAGTAGCATAGCTATGCCACGTATTGGTGGGTCTATGACTCCACCGATAGACTTTTGATGAAGCACGCTTGGTGGGCTTTGCTAGAGGAGGCTGAAACGGAATGTTACAGACAAGGTCTCCGTCCTCCCATATCTCACCTCAGCATGTACATGATAATGTCTTGCCGTTCCTTCCTAATAATGAAAGAGTGGAGAGAGTGTGAGGGAGTGCTTGTAATTAGCTAGGTGTACCACATTAGTCACTTCCACGACTCCTGAGGCTCAGCACGTGCACAGTGATGGTCAAGTCTGCTTTCTTTACTTTCTCGGATTTTCTCCTCTATTCCCCTTCCTACAATAAGTTTTTCAACCCCTGAGAATGAGTGGGTTTCCTTGATATCTCGTACTTAAGCTTATACATGCTCCCACCGGGTACCCGCATGCCGCACCTTCCTGAAGAAGCTGACGTAGCAAATCAATAGGTTTATGTGACCATTTAGAAATGGGACTCAAAAACATCCAGGGCCAGCCTCCCTTCACAGTCAAAACTCTCCTATGTTTACACTCCTATTTGTGAATGGGGGTATTTAGAGGAGGCTGAAGTGGTAGAAGGCGGAGCGATGCTATTCCTTTTATTCACTTTCACCCTCACCGCCGCAATCTCTACCATTTTCTCCACCTAATGTCCCCCCACCATGTTCCCTGGGCAGGCTTCGGAGGATCAAAGAGTCACTTTTGCGTGGGATATGGTGTAATATATGTAGAATTGAGAATGCGGGTACCCTCTTGTTCCAGTTTCGTGCAGATCTAGTACAATAATGGGCACTGAGCAAATTATTCAAAGTTAAGTCGCTGGGAACGGTTGTGGTGAGAGGACTTCCATTTGCATTCCCCGCTTTCATATTTATTTGAAATATTCACAAGAGTAATCCAATAAAGTACCAATTAACAGTTGGCCGCGACTGGAGAAGAGACCTTAACTCCTGATTCCCATGACTATTTTGTTTGGAATGAGGACCAGAGAGTGGGGGCCGTTGAAGGCTTTCATATGGGCCCAAGTTAAGGTGGGATCTTCTGAAGGGGCGACTTATCCAAGAGTTTTAGGTTATAGTTACAGCGAAAACCTACACAGTGCAGCACTGATGTTGACTGCAGGAATATATACGGTACTTGATCTGGATTCCGAGATGACAAAATTGGATCCTATTGGAACTTGAGCTGATGGGGAGTGAATATAGTGGAGGAGGTTATTCAATCTATCACTGGTGAAAAGGCGAGGCCACAAACATCTGAAACATTCCACAGTGAAGATAAAGTGCATAAATTCTCTCACCCGGAGATAGTTACACCCTGCACATGTTTGAAAAAGTTCGTGAGTGTTTGATGCGTTGCGTGCGGGGTGGAGCTGAGGGGAAGTTGGTTGGCACGAGGAGTCGACGTGAGGGAATATTTACAGAACGCGACATGAACACCTGTCCCTTAACTATAGCTTCTCCTTGGACGATATGTGACTAAGAAGTCAAACGTGTTCCAAGTATATGATCTGAAGTGTGGACAAGGGGCTCTCGAACAGTGTACGAAAGGCTCAGGCTAGGCCTTAATAACATCCTAATTTTTCCTCCGAGGTTCTTCTGTGCCGGGACCTAAAATTCTCGACCTGGGAGCCGAATCGCCATTCGTATTCATGCCCAAGCTCACTAAACCCACCTGCACCGAATAAAGTCGGGGAGGGGATTGAGTCCCTGAGGAATGACAAAAGCTAAGGATGTATAACGGATATTCGAGGAGTAAATCCGAGGTGCTTTCTTAAGAAGCAGCTCCGCACTGGCTCGTTGACATCATTCTTCGAGTAAAGACGAACAAAGACAATGGGAGAGGGTGAAAAGGGAATTAAGAGCATTTTGGCTCCACGCCTGATTTTTTCCATTAAATTCAGCCGATCCCAGCAACTGAAGTAAGCCAAAAATGGTGAAAGTTTCGAGGCAGTCAAGTGTATTAGATGTTACCATTCCGCGCAGGAGAGGAGAGGATGGTTTTCTCGAGCGTGTCAAGAGTTTCCGAGAGGAGGAAAGCAAAAGAGTCGCTTATATACTTCCAGACTCTCTTTAGCCATATGTGCGTATCTATATAGGAGAGTCAATGCTCAGGAAGAATGCTAGGGGACGAACCGAGAAGAAATACCTTTAGGGAGAGGGTTTCTCAAACTTGAGGGTTTTTGCCGCCGGAGCTGAGTAGCTTCACCATCCGAGGCCCGTTGTCAACACCTTCGAGGTACAGACTACTTGAAGGAGGCGCGGAGGTATCTGTCGCTGCTGCTCCAGTCCGCTATCATTGATCCTACTCTCTCGTTATTTCTGTCTATTGAACGTTTCATGGAAAAGTTGTGTTACCTTAAGCGAATTTACCACAGGCCTCTGGAGAAGAAGAGAAAAATTGGTTCACTTACCACCCGAAATTGGGAGAAGTCATTATGACCTCCGATCCCCATACTTACTTGTCCAAATCAACGGCAAATCTCTTATAGTTTTCCAACCACCAAGATCTCTCTTTTAGAAAGCTATCCCCAGGTTAATGATGATTGGCTCTCTTTGAGGAGACAATGAGTGAGCTCTCTCTGGACCCGTCCGACTATCATGAAGAACTACTCAACATCTCTCTAAATTATGAGGGGCGACAAGTGAATACATCGTCGAAGCCGCAAGGCCCTCTAAGAATTTTTCTCCTCTCATTCACTCTGATGGAAGGTGTTTGAGTTAAAAAATGTGAGTACACGGAAGAGGAGTAAATTTGCGGTGAAAGTTTTCCCAACTTTCACAATTTGGTCAGAGCCTGAGTTCTACGCTCTAAGCACATGGATAACCTTTAACTTGATTTCGCAGCACCACGACAAAGTTCCTACAAACTTGAAATGGTCTCGTCAATCTGCCCCCAAGGCGTGATGAAAGGAAAACACTTTGTCTTCCAAGCCGCATTCCACGCTCCTCTATATCCGTTATTGCCCCATTGACAAAAAGTACTGCGTTTCAGAATGGAGTATAAATTTAAACTGTGTACATCCGGCTAGGAGAAAAAGAGTGAGGGAGAAAGTAGGAGTAGAAGACTCTGGAGAGAGCTTAAGTGCCAGTACACTTTTCCGGATAATAAAACGTCTGACTTCCAAATAATGTTTATATCCCTTGGAGTCAGGACTGACCTGAGATGAATCATCGTGATATGCTGCTGGGAGTGGAAATAAATTGTGTATGGCACACAAACATCGGGTTCCTTTCACTCGGGTGAAAGCCAAACTCATCTCTGACAAAAACCAGTTATTACAAGCCCATCACAGGGCATGTGCCTGAATTACAATGACAGGTGAGAACCGTGGGGAGTTATCATCTAGGAAATCGTTCTTACATCTCTTCCAATCCATGCCAACTGGTGAGTGAGGTGTACCAGTTCCTAGAAATCGCCCATCCTCGCTTCAACTTCTAGCATCGTTTTGACATGCGCTGGGAGAAAGTTGCTACGCTGTTTTAGCTTTTTGGGGGGATAACAGAATACGCTGCCTGGGCCTGAAAACTGTAGAGGTCCTTTAAACGATGAGACAGGAACATTATGGAGGATAGTTAAGGGGGCGGGACAACTATTAGATGGGTTTGGTGAAATAATTCAAAAACAGAAGAGAGAGAGGTAAAAAGTTCCTTCGGACAAGGTAGACTGGGAGCTGGTGGGAAAGCATGAGAAAAAAACCCGAAAAAAGATAGGAGGGAGGGAAAATGTGGAAGGGGGAAACTTTCTCAAGTTATGGCTGTTTACCTAGTGGGATCAAGAAAAAGTTTTCATCGAAAATGTACTTTTCATGCGTTACTTCTGGTTGACAGGAAAAAAATCCTGAACTCCTCCTTTCCCTCTCTCTCTCTCTCTATTTCCAGCAGCGAACAACGCTCTTCAGTCTACCCACCAGCTGAGCAGCCATGTCAACATGCATGCGCATAACTTTCTCCACTGAATAGCTAGGATATTTGAGAAAATATTTTGTTTCCCCCGCACAAACACAACCACAAATACATATTTCCCTCCGTGCACCGGGAACACTGCCCGTTTTGTTTACCCAGTCCGCTCCCCGCTCACATATGTGTCTAGCTGAAGCTATTCACTCTGATATATGTCTGAACGTAATTTCATGCCAATTCAAACCCCCCTTACTTTCCCCTTTTGTCTCTTCCTTGTGTACCTTGAGTAGTTCAGAACATTGTCATGAGCGCAGAATCCGAGAATCTTGTAAGGAAAACACGGATCTGAAGTTCTCCGCACAAATATGGTTCAATCAAACGCGCATATCTTGCATTATAGCCAAATTGCGCAAAAGAGTGAGCGCTTGTAGGATATGCACACCCATTCATGTGCATATATGCGAGTTCCTCTACCAGTACTACAGTTCCAGTCTATAAAGTCAGTCTACTACTCACTGGTACGGTTGACAATCCCAAAGTTATGATAGTAAGGTCCATCTGTCTTAATCCATCAAACGAACCAATCAGCATCATGTGTGAGCGGTCCGCGGTGAAAGTCACTTTCGTCGGATTTGAGCCTTCCTCCGTGAGCGATTACTCCCTCTCTCTCCGTCATCTCTCGCCTGCCCATGCTACGGAAATGTGTATTTCCAAAATGTGATCCCACTTGACTCATTTCATGATTTGTAGGGATTTTAATCCCTGTATATGTCCTCAGCCTGCCCGGCCTATGAAACGGATCCTGGATGATGGTGGAAGGAATGGGAGGGAATGTATAGGGAGGAGAGAATATGAAATCTCCTCTCCTTTTCTCCTCCTCCTTCTCCTCCCGGGTTCACATTACCCAGAGGTCATGACCCGCTCCAATGCCCACGGAAAATAGCTACGAATCATTAACGCTCCCTTTCTCCGTGTTACCGAGTTCCCGCGGCGGAGCTTCCTACCTCCTACTGCGACAGGGAACGCCGGGGATTTCTTCCCTGAATCTCCTTACTATTCCCTCAGGCCTTCCTACTAATCAATAACCCTGTGGAATTGTCCGCTGCATCATCCCGTCATAGCTGTTCAACGCAGTGGCAATGCCACCACAAACATCCAAACACTTCGCTGTAGATACACAACAACATACACACACTTTGTCATAAGCTCACCGCAGCATAGACACACACACACACACATACACACAGGCATCATCATAAAATGTTACGCATATACGCTATCATACACTTTCACTCCTGGGTCCACACCCGCCGGAGCCCATTCTAATTCACATTAGCACACACTTCCCCCCAACTCTCTACCACAATCTAACTCTCAGTTTGCATTTTAGAAGTAGTTCCTCACATTTCCGTACGTACACTTGCCGTTTTAGTACACACCCTGAAGCACCGGCACATACGTACACCAGATTGAGCATGCTTGCATATGCATATGCATATTTAAAGCTTCCTTTCAACTGAGAGTTGGAGCAAGTTTTATCCAACGGAAGATGAGCCATTCATTACGAGGGCGGACTTGGCAAGAAATGAGCAAAGGTTGAGTAAATATTGCGAAAACTCCGGCTTCATTAGTCCCTTTCGCTCCCATACCACAGCCCGCCCAATCCGTACTGCACAAGGGAAAACGCTCCTCCTACCACCTTACCCAACGAGTTCAGGGAAGACGACATTTTCTAAAACTTACATCAGCCTCCTCCAACGGAGAGCCATCTCTCAAGATTTGCCGTGTGGGAATTCCACCATATACCACCTCATACGTGATCTCCTCCCGCTTCTTGTACGCTAGTAGAGGGGATCGTTGAAGGCTCATGTAGGACGGCAGACGTGTCGGGTCTTACCTCCCGCCTCCTCCCATATGGACCTCCGCAGAATGTGGTAAATAGAAATAGGCTGGCGTGCGGGTACCACGAAAGGCGGGGGACAGAACGGAGAGCGGACACGGACGACAGCCCATTAGTATGCATATGGAGTGAACATCATAGCACCTAAGATCCTTGTCTAACTCCCCCCGACTTCCTTATACACTCCTTCGAACATTCCATCTCCGTCCTACTCCGCCGTACTACTCAATCCGAGGACCGAGTGAGACGGAGAGGAGTGACACAAACAAAGATAGAATGGGAAATGAGGGAAGAAGACAGGGAGAATCAAATGGAGATCAATCATACAAATCGAGTTTGAGCACCTCCACCACGTCCAATTCCACACAAATTGTCCCTCCCCTAAAGAAATAATGACGGCTTTTCACCCAACCATTAGATTTCCCATTATTCTCATTATAGCTCTCTATCTCTCTATCTCTGTATGTCTCGCTCGCTTTATGGCTCCTTCCTATTTCACCTTTCTCCTTTACGACTGCATGCGAGGGGCACTATTGCCCGCGGGCCTGGGACAAAGGAGAAGTTGAAGCGGGAGGATACAGAAATTACTTCACCTTCTCCCGTTTATTACTGAGTGAGTCATGCAATCCATTGAGTGAGTAGAACAAAGTGACTACCAGACCGGACATTAGTGTCCATTAGGCAAATATTATTCTGTCGGGTGAAGGAAAAATTAATGTTGTGAGTGAGGAGAGTCCCCGGACTTCCTCATATTCCCAATCCTCTCCGCTCTCCCTTGTTTATCTTTAGCTTTCCCTTCGTCAATAAATTTAACTTGGTTGAGTGTGCATTGAGAGCGCATAAACGGCTATTTGGCGGACCATATCCATGGGTATACTGAACTGGGGGATGTACGTTCCCCTCAAACAATTTCTCCGTCTCAGAACCATAGTCTTCGCAATGGTAACGGTGTGTCATGCACGGCATGGTAAAGTGTGGACCAACTCAGGGCTCCGTTCAGAGTTGACAGGGAGATTTGCGCCGTCTCCATTATCACAACCTTTACATATAGGAAAGGGGCGAGATATGAGCTGTGCAGGGAGGATCGAATTCACATCTGTCCTGTCTCTCCCCCTCCTATCTCTCTCGCTCCAAATGAATGCAGAGTGAGGACTTGTTCGTGGCACACGGAGACTGATCCTGAGGAGGAATGATGACGAGGATGGGAATGGAGAAGTAGTAGTAAAGTAGAGAGTGAGAGGGAGGGAGGGAGGAGGAAAATGGAAGAGATCAGTTTCCCATTGTGAAACCGGAGAGGGGTGGGGGTATGGATGGAAGGAAGCCTCAAGGCTCCGACCGGGTAGCAGTATAAGTGAAATCAAACCATTTTTCCCACTATACATGGATTATCTTCCTTCCTCACGGACATCGATAACAGTTTGTAGCAGCTTGAGTCAAATCGCTCCAATATACCAGCCAAATGATCAGCGCCAGACAGCTATCATGTCTCTCTCTCTATCTCTTTCTGTCTCCCACCAGCTCACGTTCTGCAGGGCTCTTCCCCACACGCACGCACTGAGTCACATATGCCGAGTCTCTACGGCGACCTCCTTTAAATCCCCCGGCGCGAAAAGAAAGGGACAAATTCAACAAGATTTTCCTCATCCAAACCCTAAGTGATCTTTATGGCTGACCTCTCTTCCCCATTCTTTTTACTTCCCTCCCCCGCCGCCGCCCAACTCTGGAGGGATCGTAGGGACTGGAATACTTCTGACCACATAATGTACTGAATACGCATACATATGTTTTATCCTCCTCCGGCGCACATTCAACTCCATTAGCTCCTCCGGTCGCCTAATTGGATACGAAGGCCAAAAGGTATACTCCTCATACTTTGAACAAGATCGGGACCCCCGCCTTTGCTGCACTACTGTACTGTACTCCACGATCCATGAGCTCATGTAACGGATCCAGTTACTCGAACCATTACGGGGGAAACTGGACTGTGTGTGTAGGGTTATGTGTGCTATAAGTCAAATATGTGAGCCGAGGGGAATACGCTTGTATACTTACATATGTATGTGTGTGGGTGTGAATGTGTGTGAAAGGGTGACAGAGTAGAGATTAATTTGCTCCTCTCTCTTCAAATGGACCAAGATAACTGATGTGGAGAAAGTTGAGGAGTTTCATACTGCTGACGGAGAGTGGAAAAGCGAGAGAATTCATTTTGATGGGAAGAGAGAGAGAGAGAGAGAGTGAGGAGAGGGAGGACGAAGAGAAATAAGAAATGGCCACGTCTCAGCTCCGAGTGTAATATATTTCACACACGTTCAGCTCCGTTCTCATGAGCCGCGTAAAAATTGATTCCTCACAATGCGTCGCCAGACTACCAAGTCCAAAGAGAGAGAGAGAGAGGGATAGAGAGGGGAGTTGGATTTTTTCTCAGTGCATCAACCGCGATGAGGATGATCCTCCAGTCATAACGAGTTCAACGTCTCCATGCGTCTCTACACACGAGGTGGTACGTCGTATCCACGGGAGTATATATAACCTGGACGACGACTCTCCCACTTGACCGCACGTTCACCGCCTCAAATTTCTACGGAAGAAATGGATGAAGGACTTGCCTAGTGCAGTTCAAACATTTACTCTCAGGGCATCGCAATTTCAAAACTCAGCTGGCTCTCTGAAATTTTGTGATTTTACATTCCGAGGCATTGTGGGAAATTTACTAAAATTCCCGTGACGACGAGATAATCGATAATGTAAAAACTTTCTATTGAAAAATAAGCAGCAGGAGCAGGTAGGAAATGAGATGTTTTTCACAGCTAAATCAATCTCTTCAAATGACAACAAAGTTTCGTGTATAGCATACGATATGTCTATTTGGAAGAGTAGAGTAGGTTGGGCACGTAGGGGAAGCCAATAGCAGTCGCAGTCGTAGTCAGACGCAGGACTCGTGATGTTTAAGTGCCTCACCTGAAATCCTTGATTTAAAGTTGCAAGTCTCATATGCAGACATCACAAAGGATCCGATCGGCCTGGAAACAGAGGCTAGGCGGAAATAATAGCTTGGCGGGAAACTAATCAGAAAATTCTCATTTCCGAACACACACTCACACATACACAGAAGGAAATGTGCAGAAATTAAATCAGAGGAGGAAACGGCCATGTACGTCGGAGAGAGTTTGAAATATATAGAAAAGAAGACAATGACAAGATGAGATATGAGAAGTCGGTGGGTTGAGTTATATACTGCTATGAGCAAACATGTTGGGAGGAGATGATGACGAGCATGTGTCTTACGTCATGTAAATCCTATTCTGTTTTTCGTGTTCCCCACTGTACACGACCCGCACACATCATGCTTCCTGGGTTTTACAGTAGCGCCCTTTTTGAAATTCAAATGCGAAGCCGGGCCCCCTCCACTTGAGAAGCTGACGTGTCGCTGGGCCGTAGGGGAAGCATACACATCTTTTTTTAAATATGGATACATACTTATACCTACACATGCTCCTCCACCCTACCTAAAGTCTATGAGCTGGTGAAGGAGCAAAACACCTCAATCTCCCTCACATGTACTCAGTGATATTTCGTCATCAAATAACGATTTTTGCCCATCAAATTTTTCCATGTTCAACTGTATTGTATAAAATCCTAGCCCTCAACTTGTGATGAGAACAGGCGCGCCTTAGGAGTCAGCTCCGTGCATCTATGTCGGCAGAATTTCATTTCCTCGCGCCAAACCTTTTTACCGCCGCCGTCTTCTTTGTGACAAGGCAAGCCCATGTCGTCATATCCGTAATGTGGCCGGATCCACTCGTTTTTAGTCTCCGTATGCAAGGCGGTGTACTTATTTGTACCTGGACAACAGGGATACAGTAACGTTGAGAGGGAAACCTTGAGCGAACCACTTCAGAATCCTGCTCGACAGGGAGGTAGGTAAAGTACCCCCTTCACTCTCACATAAGTTTCCCATTAAAATCCCTCAATCTTCGTCTAACATCCCCTCATCCCCCTGTCACTTAAAATCTCTTCCGAGTTGTCCTGACTGTCGAGTGAGACGGTGCCATGATGCTAGCATTCCTCTAAACAAGCGTGGGATTATCGAGATGTAGGGGGCGGGGAGAGTTTCACTGCGACAGTCACAAAAATTTGGTTGACCACCAATGTGACTACTATAATAAAATTGGTTGTCAGGGGTGGGATATTTGAAAATGTTAAATCCCTCAAGGGATATAATCATACCACAGCATCCAAAGTGTTATGGAGGAAATACATTGAGGATAGTAAAGGAAACGGTCGTCTCTTCCTCATCATCTTAAACTCAATGGCTGGATCGATCCAGCGTCGAAAACAGGTGATATTTATATCCAAAAACAAATGAGTTGTAATCGGGACCAGTAGTGTCTCGGGCCAAGGATAGGGGGAAATCATTCCGGGTTTCATCATCCACCTGCGACCAAATTATCGTGTCATCTTTGTTCTGGATCCATACTTTTGTCAACATGAGCGCCAGAGTCTTCCCCCTCCACAATAGAGCTCTTCCGTGCTCCGCGGCCCGTATAAAGGGCGGCAGACACGCAGGATGGGACTCGCGGCCATATAATAAAGGAGATGAGCTACGGGAGTGAGTGTGTGGAATGTATTTGTCCTATACACCCATTTAAGCTTTACCGCCTTCTCCGCCATATCCCACACCGGTTTCATGCTATCATAGAAACAACTTTTAGCCGCGCGGAGGTGCATTAAACTTGAGAGTTTGTCAAGTTGGCGGGGAGGTGCGGGGGAAGGAACTAAGGATAAAGAAGAAACTGTTGTGTGTGTGTGTGTGTGTGTGTGTGTGTGTGTGTGTGTGTGTGTGTGTGTGTGTGTGATGTGGGTGTGTGTCTTAGAAGGGGAAAATGTATGTAATATGATGAGGTCTCCATGGAATAGAAGGGAGAAACTTTTTTGAAGGACCCTTGGATCTGTCAAAATTGTGGAAAATAGTATGTATTTCCAGGATGGATGTCGGCACGAGCGAGTCTTCCCCGTCTGCGACCCGCAGTAGCGATAAAACTTTGGACGGTTTCCCCATTTTTGGGGAATCTTTCCCCAAAAATGCCTAATGGACGGGCACCTCCAACTTTTCCCTCTCTGAAAGCCCGTCGTCCGTGTCCGCGAGAAATGTGCATGTTATATTTTCCGCGCTCACGTACCAACTCATGACACTGCGAGATGTGAGGAGTATAAGAGCCATGGGTTCTGAGAAAAGTTCACATGAAAAATGGAATGGATTTTCATAGTTTCCAAAATGTGAAAATAACTGGGCCGTCCATGCTCTCTAGTCTCGCCGTCCAGCAAAGGAATAAGGCCGAGATGGAGAGTATGGGAGGCGGAGCGTGGAAAATACACCGTACGGAGCCCCGTGCCTTTAATTATTGAATATCACTATGTTCCTGAATATTTCGTATCACGTTGCGTAGTTGAGCAGATTTGAGAGAGAGAGAGAGAGAGAGAGAGTCAGTTTTTCAAGCCCACTTCTTTCACTCACTCACTCACTCTCATTCACTCACTCACATCTGCTCGCGAAGCTGGTGAGGCGGGAGCAGTGTATGGATGTTGGGAGGGTGCATACCTGGAGAACGTAGGAAAAAGTCTCCCACGTAAATTTCTGCTCATCTACTTCATTTTATTTGTTCATCCGGCGGTGGGAGTAATAGCTACGGCGCTATGGAAACACGTCCACGTACATAATGAGGGCTACGGGAGGAGGACCTAAGTGGGCACGTTACATTTTAAATGGGGGAACATCGGGAAATTGCCTCATAGTCATGCATACACAGAAGCCGGACGAGCGGATGGGACGCGGTGGAGGGAAAGTGGCGGCTAAGTGACTTTAGCCTTTGAGTATTACACGCATACGTGGAGATATGCATACCGCTATACGCATCTTGAGCATCCCTGGTCTTGGCCCGCTCTTCCTCTTCCCAGCCAAGTCCCTCAGCTCAGACGACGTCGACCCACTCGCACGCTCTCGTCGCCGCCGACGTTCCAAAAGACTTTCCCTCTCTCGCTCTCTCCCACTCACTCTAACATGCTACCACTATTCCCCCGCCATTCCATGCATAGCCTGTATCAGGGGTTTTCAACGAACAAAGGCATTTTCTAAAAGAATGGAACCAATGGAACGGAATGAAGGATAGAGGGGAAAACTGTCTAGACCTATTTTCCAACTCGCCATTTTCCCTCTCCCTTCCATTCTCGCCTTCACACCGAGTGACACATACACATCCAAGGCGATGGAAGTAGTCGCACCAACATGCATACCCTCGCATAGGTAGAGTCAGACCTTCAAATCCTTCAGACTGACAAAAGTTGGCCGAGTCATAGAAAAGGACTCTGCAGTGGTGTGAGTCCAAAACTTTCTTCGTCTCCCTTGTATCGCCTTTCACTTCCCCATCAACCCCAACTCACACCGTATAGCGATTCATTTCATTATAAATTTCCAAGAAGGAAAGGAGGAAGAACAACAGTGAAAATAGCTGTATGAGAACTTTGGGTAGAAGGGAATGGATGGGTAGTTCAGAAAAAAAAATCCCTTCTATTCCTTCCCAAGGAGGCGGAGCCGTGGTGTTTGTGTAGGAGTAATGCCGGGAGAAGGGGACGCTACGGTCCTGATGATGGTGTTGTTGTTGTTGTTCCTCTTCCGTTTGGAGGGAATTCTGGATTCAAATTTTCAACTCTCTGGGGAAAATTGTAAATGGTGGGCCACACAATGGGGAAGCACATCCGCTCGTACAGAGGTTGCTCCCGCTACCCACCCAGCAAACAGGCGTCTCCCCCGATAAATTACAATAAATGTGGATGACACATGTCTTACGCTAGTTTGCTCATGTACCGGACGTGGTGGTAAAGGCCATTGCTTGTGGGACGGAGCAAGAACCTCCTATTCTCTCATTTTAGGGGGATACTTCGGGAAGACATCTTCAACCCACGCCCCCGCTCACAAAGGAATCCGAATCTGGGGAGTTCAAGCTGGGCTCTTCTCACAATTATGGCTCCTTCTCAATACGCTCATTACATAAGGATACGAGATCTTTCGTGGTATAAACTCCGTCTAGTCACGGCTTACTCAACCACCATGTTCACTTGCATACAAGTGCGTGTGTGCAGCAGGTTCGGTAAAAGCGGTGAACGGGGACGGACGTTTTCCTTGTGTGCCTGTGTCCTTGCGGCATGGGTGCCTCTATATGTGGGTATTGTTTGTGACTGTAGACGTAGTGT
>VYYI01002304.1:0-15347 GCA_021029175.1 Bilobella aurantiaca
AAGTCCATTGTGCAATTTAACTCAACTTTTGGATGTGAAAAATGTGAAGTTAAAGGTAATTATTCTGGTAGGATGACTTTCGAAACCCTAAATGCTAAACTTCGTACAAATAACTCCTTTAAATTTCAAACTCAAAAAAGACATCATGTCGGCCATTCACTACTTGAGACACTTGACTTTGGACTTGTAACTCAGGTTCCTTTAGATCCCATGCACCTAATTTATTTAGGCGTAATGAGGAAATTGCTTCATGCTTGGTATGACCCAAAAAGCTTGTTTAGATTTAGCGCAAAAGACAGATCAGAACTAAACAAGCGTCTTGAACGGTTGGCTATTTGTACGCCAAAAGAGTTCTCAAGAAAACCAAGATCTCTTGCAGATTTAAATAATTTTAAAGCTACGGAACTACGTTATTTCTTGCTTTTTTCAGGGCCAGTAGTACTGCGCGGATTGTTGGATGCGCAGAAGTATAAACACTTTTTACTTTTGCACACAGCTGTATTCATTTTAACCACAGAAGCAGCAAATGATCAGTCCTGGAGGCAGTTTGCTTCAGAACACCTGCGAATTTTTGTACAGAAGTTTCCGTTAGTGTACTGTCGTGAAATGGTTGTGTACAATGTTCACAATCTTATTCACATTGCAAGAGATTGTGCAAACTTTGGTCCGCTAGATGGATTTAGCGCTTTCCCATTTGAGAATTTTAACTACCAAATTAAACGTAAAATCAGGAGCCCAAAATTACCCCTTAGCCAAATTGTTAATAGATTTGTTGAAAAAGAAACAACTTTACAATCTGCTCCTGCGCATAATGACAGATTCATAGGGAATTATCATAAACAGTACGAATTCAATGGTGTTATCATTGTGTGTGAAATGTTAGTAATTATCCCTGTGATAGTTCTAAGTTTTTTATTTTTGACGTTTCTCATGAACTGACTAGTGAACAAAGGGTACCAATTACAGACCTAATAATTAAATGTGTTCTACTTCCATTAGGAAATAGTGTTTATCGATGTACCCCGTATTCTACCAAGTTGTCCAGTTAATTCCTAATAATTATTTAGTTAATCACTAAATTTATAAATTAAATAACAGCTGATTAAGCTGAATGTAGAAATTAATGTTTGTAAAAGAATTAGTTAACTGAAGTGGTGCATTGATTAAATAAACTAACGAAAATTCTACTTTTTTGTAACGTTGTTGACTACATTATTTTAACGCAAGTTCAGCATCATAAAACTGAAATTTATCTACATTTGCAACAAGAAGAAAACGTAACCGTAACAGTTTATATTACGTAGACTCCACGTTGTTATAACTCAATATTTTCAAAAAAAATCCGACGTAAATCCAACGTTAAACAAGCGGACAAAATTCGCAGTTGTTTCTACATTACAATGCAACGCAAATACTACGTTGCAAAACTGTTTTTGTGTTTAAGGGGATAGTATTTATGTAGTTTTGTATGCAACTTTGTGGTAAACATGTTGTAATTTTAAATCACTATGCCCAATAAACATTGTTACCTGAGGATAGCATAGATAATAAATCCGCGATGATAAGCCATTTTATGTGTTGCTAATTTCTCTAATTTCACTAACTGCACTAAACTAACGTAAATATTATTTCACTTACGTTGATACATGGTATCTTGTACTTCGTTTGTCTTTATACCAGAAAAAACTAGAACGGGCAGGAAAACATTCTAATTGAGTTTTGGATTTTTCTTAGGCAAGTGTTGTAGTAAAGTATAACAAAAAAAAATGCATTGAATGATGTATGTTTGTTTGTGAAACTGTTTATAGCCTAAAATAATAAGCTTATAATTATAACAGTAACACACTTCTAATAGGTATCACACACCCATATTTAAAAGAATTGAGGAAGGCGTCACATAAAAATAGAACACAGACAAGCAAAACAATCTTGTTTAGCACTTGGGTCTTGACTCTCCTTTAAGAAAAAGGGCAGTTAAAAAAGAACGCCTTTTAAATAACATTCAAAATGTGATATATGAATATATACATCATAATTGAATATATGAAGTGACGATATGCAGCAAATTGAAGACAAAGGATAAATTCATTTCATAAATCATATCAAATGTGATTTTTTCTAACAACTAACAACATAAAGCTTAAAACATAAGATAGGACATCGTAAATATTATATTGTCTTTTTTATCTACTATATCTACTTTTTTGAAGAGCATTCCCGTGGTGGTGGAGAAAACTACTATATAATTATATGTATAGAACTATTATATTGAGCAAATTGAGCTTTGTTTTTAATTTATACCTTAGAATGTGTAACCATAATTAGGTATACTCAAGATTGGTAAATTTTTGAACGCATGAGTAGTACTTAAAACTAAAGTAATGAGTTGTTTGTAATAAATTGTATAAAATATCAAAATAGTTTTGTTAATGTTGAACTAATTAAGTGAAATGTATTTTGAAAGTTCAACCTAATTTCGTGTTCTTTGCTTTGGTAAAAGCAGTGTTTTTTGTCTCAAATGAGTCATATGAGATTTATTCCTTCTAGTAAAATGGAAGCTTAAATAAATACCTAATTATGTTAGCATTTGACTGTGTTCATTTTAACCAATGACTCATGTAGAATTAGTTCTTGATAAGATAGCTTTGCATCAAAAAAATTCTATTTGCCGTATGAACATCTTGAGCTTGCCATTTTTGGGTACATTTCTTTGATAAGGCTAAGGCACCAACGTTTAGATGAGTCAGACTTAACTCGAAATATGCGATTGCATTAAACATTGTTTTACACAACTAGTTTCAATCTAGTTTACCTCCGAGTTGTATCTCATTTTATGTTTTTTAAAAAATTTTGAAAAGTTCAAAATGAACCCTGATTCAGGGATAGATGTCCACAATCCTGTTACAAGTGACGATCAAGGTAGGTGAATATTGCTCAAATTACAAAACTGCAATATTATAGGTTTTAGAATATTCAAAATTCTTCGTTTCATATTTTCAAAAAGTTTTCTGCATTCTAATTTCTTCCAGTTTAGGAAATGTTTTTTGTGAAAGTTAAAAATTAGTTGAAACGAGAGAAACATTCTCCAATATTTGAGAAATTCAAAATTCGCATTGTCAAACAGAACACTCTTAAGAAGAGAGAGTTGAAAGTTTACTTTAAAGTATTTCCAAATTCTATTGTATTTCCAGACGCTCTTTTGCCAAATCAAGCACGTGATCCGGTTCGCCAATCAGCTCACAGAAAGCGGTGGTTTCAAATCGGGGCGATTTTTTTAGGAGCCATTTTGATTTCTGGCGTTGTTGCAGGCGTTATGGGCCGGGTTGTTGTATCTCGTAAGCAGATTGATATTAGCCTGACCTTCACTTTTAGCCAATTAAATTAACAACGATACAACACCTATACTTCATTGTATTGTATTTGGTTGAAAGGCGTGTCCCGAATGTTTTTTTAGGCCACGATGCACCATATATAGGCCTTGTGTTGCCAAATACAGCTAATATCATAACCACGGCTCAGCTGGACACAACGACTCAGCCGAGCATAACTACTGAGTCAAGTACAACGGCTCAGCTTGCCACAACGGCTCAGCAAACTACTGCTTCATCATCGACAAATCCGCCGCCGACAAAACCCACTAATTTTGTAACTGGACCTTTCCCGCCGCCTACAACTCACGTAACCTAATATTAACTAACTTATAGAATACTCATAATTAAATATATGAATTCTTAACATTTCGCAAATGTACATCTACCGAAAAAAGTGATGTGGTAGTGCTCGTGTGGACAGGTTCACGGAAACAAAACCTCCTTAAACTATGCATTATCAAAAAAAAAAATTTTTCCTTAATCTTACAAAAGCACTTATAAAAATATTGGATCTAATTGTCTTAGGTTTTATGTTCTGAGTCATTTAGTTTCTCTAATTTTAATAAATCGTTTACTTTTACATTTTGCTTTAAATACAGCCAATGCCAAAGGACCCTCTGGCCTACCCACCAGTGTCCTTACTGATTGACACAGGAATGAACCCACAGTTTGTTGAAGTTAAATGTGCGTTTGCTCGACCTGCTGTTTTCAAATATAATGTGACAATTGCTGACCACACATTCACTAGCCCGGGTAAGAGCTACAGGATAAAATTTACCAACCATGACGAAACATTTAGAATACAAAACCGTCTTGTGGTGTTGAAATAACACTAACTACGTACAAAAATTGTACAATATTTTGTTTCAATTCCGTGCGACAAAAATGTTTTTCAAATTTGGTAAATGTAATTGTTTTAGGTGCCAACACAAAGCATGTGGCGAAGGATGCTGCAGCAATGGTTGCAAATGAAGCAATTTTTGAGCTCAAATATCCATCTATTCCAGTACCAACATCAAAATGCACTGTTGTTTCTTCTTCCAAATAAGTAAAAATAATCATTGAAATAATACTCATAGTTAAAAGGTAAACCATGAAACATAATTTACCCTTTTAATTAGAAGCGTTGCATAATGTTTGTAATTTTTCATTCTACTGCTACAACACACTTTAAATCTGTTAATTGTTAATTTGTTTTTTAAGAGTTCCGAGTGTGACATTAATAATAAAAACAGAAATGATAAAGCAATAATACTTTCTAAACTATGAGATTTTCCTAATTGCACTAAACACCAGTCTGCTTAGTCCTGTGTTTGTTTTTTGTATTTTTATGAAGAGCCGAAGCGGCAATAGCATTTGTACAGAAATTTTTTTTTAACTCGAGTGTTATATTATAAAATATATTATATTACAAATACCCTGCTACCTAGGACAGGTGAGATACTGAATTCAATTCTCAAACACTCTCTCAAAAGACAGTGTCAAAGTGACGTAACCACCCCTATCACGTTACCACTTTTGAACAACTCAAAGGCGGCAAAAATACTGCTAGAGGAAAGAGAAACTCACAGATGTAGAATTTCTCCGCGTTTTTTTGAGAAAACCACAAATTATGACATAAGCTAATATAAAATTTCAAAAATTCGTTGTCAAGCAACCATGGTGTGGGCACCTTGATTTTTGTTATCTCGGTATTTACCTGCAACCGGTGCTGTGACTACCTTGGTTAACATAAAAAACTGGACACTCGAATTGTTATTAATGAAAGTTTGACAGTATGTGTGCGTCTATGAGGCGAGTATTGTTTAAAAGTTTAGTATAAAATAGTATAGTTAGAATTTGGTTACGCCAAAACATTTTAAAATAGGAGAAATGACGTCAACCAATCAACTTTGAGAACTAGTTTTCAAAAAGCTTTTGGCGTCACTAGCGAAATAAAATGAATGTATGAGTTTCTGTTACTCTTGATCGTCATAGTATTTTGAACCTGACGTGTGTGGAAATCGAATTTTTCCTTCTTTGAATAGAATTTTTAATAAATAAATCATAAAAGCAGTTTGCAAATATTTTATTAATAAACCGGCTAACTAACATTCTCTTTGACTAGTTGAGTTTGAAAAATACTTCTAAGCTTAAAACTAAATAAGTTCAAAATTTTGTTTAAACTTTGAGCTTTTAAGTTTTAACCAAAAGTTTAAGTCAAAGGCAGGTAACGAAGCAAATCCTTGTTATCGTGCTTGTAACAACAATTGGGGGCACCGCTACACATAAAATGGTAAAGTTAAGTCATATTTGTTTTGTAATGCTTTATGACTTGAAAATGCTTTATGCAATTATTTGCCTTACGTTTACTCGTTTACTCTTGTACATGATTCCAGATCGTTTTCCTTTTCTACACATGTGTGACTCTTTGCTCGATTTTGGATGCACGTGCAAATAGCTTGTCAAGATGTACTGCTGACCTTGAGGCGACAAGCGAAGTTGCGGAATTTTACCTTGATATGCTAACCTACGGTTTAGGAGAAGTTAGTATTGGGAACTCCACCGTCAAACGTGTTGTCACGTGTGAGAATTATGCGCTGACTATCGCTTGCCAACCTCCGTCGGCCATAAACATTGTATCGGCGAATTACGGTCGCACGGATGTGAACACTTGTTCGCAAGGAATACCTAGCGTCTACACACAGAACACTGGCTGTGACAATTGGAAACAAAACACTTTTGATGTTGTCAAATCCACGTAATTTATTATATACAAGAAAATCACCGAAAACCCCAAATTTGTAGGTTTTGAGGGTCATATATTTGTTGTCCAAATGAAGGAGAAGGAAGGGTCAGACCCTTGTGATCCAAAGATGGTTTTTATTTTTAACCTCCGGTTCCCCATAACTGCATTAATGCCCAATTATGGTTAGCTAATACGACCAAAGGAGTTTAGACTAATTGAATTGTTTAAAATATAACTTAGTCAAATTAATTTACTATAGTTCTAAACATTGAGTACCTGGTTTGAGTAGAGACAACTCACAGGTTTCCCACCTTTCTACAGGAGGAATGGGGATTTAGTTGAGTGGCCAACTTGTGTCGTCCCTACTTTAGGCGCGCTTGGGAATTTGTTTGAAAATGTCAAAAGTTAAGCGCTCCCAAAACCTCCCTTTGGGATGGGACAGCCCTATGGGCAAGCACCGTGTACGTACAAAAATGTGGTGCCCGTGGCTCAAAGCATTTTCTTGCTTTAAGTGCATTTATGTGTGAAAATCTAAAATATTTTTTATACTTGAGGTTGGAAAGTTGGTTCCATTTGCTCCTTTCATACATTCCAACTAGATTAGCTATATTAATAATTTGGAATTTTTGGGAAACCACAATGACTTGTTAGGTTATGTTTACAAAAAGTTTTTTGACAAACGCGTCCTGATTTTTAAGAATTGTGCTGGAGAAACAAAAGATAATTCAATATGAAATTGATAATTGCATAATTTAGGTTTCTACGAGCTGGCCCCTCATCCTCGACAAGATGTCCGCTCATTTTCGACAAGCAGGCCCCTTGTCCACTCAGACCATATAATCATGTGTGTTGCGGCTGTCTATTCTGTTTGAGTGGATGAGGGGCTAGGTTGTCAAAGAAGAGCAGTGGGGGATAGCAAAGCAATAGCGTGCTGGTTGAGCCTCTCTTGGTATAAGAGGCACCGTGGTCTCGTGGTAACACGAGCAACCTTACCTTTTGTTTTGCCGAGATCGAATCCCGGTCCACCACTTGTTTCCTTTTTCCCTACCCGACAGTAGACAGCTTTCGAAAATTAGGGAATGAGGATCCATCTTGTCTATTTGAGATGATGATTGGCTAACTTGTTGGAGATGAGATACTAGCTTGTAAACACCCATAATATATTGTTTCTTACTTTTATTTCATTTTTGCCCGTATAAGCTATGCAATAGTGGCTCAAGTTATAAACTTTTATTTTCACCTAGGTGTGCCGACAACAAGAATATTTGTTATTTACAAGCCACTAATGCAGCATTCGGCGATCCTTGCTATTTAACATACAAATATTTGACCGTAAACTATAACTGTTTGTAGTAGTGGAAGTAACAACTGTATACTTCTGGAGTCAATAAATTGCCACTTAAATGTACGAGTTAGTCTAGCTGGTTCTTAAGCTTGTTGTTCTTGTTCTTTTTAGTCATGCATTTTTCGTTTACCTAGGTTGAGTAAGCAATTGAATTTTTCTCAGAGAAAATCTATTTCAAATGTACGACCTTGAATAATTTACAACGGCTGAACAAGCGATAGACGACGGGTTAATGTATAGAAACGGCTGGACCTCACTGTGACGCAAGGAGTTGAATTACTAAAATCGTCTTATAATAAAACATCAGCTTGCTTACACGCATAGATTCAATATGGTTTTAAAAGGTAAGATGATCTATCAAGTAGTGTTCATTGGACAAAAATTAGCGATGCAAAAAAAGAAATATTTTGTGATCAAGAGTTAATTTTGGGGGAAGGGGCCTCTCGTGTCGTCGATGCGATCTTAGTATTTCATGTTGTACGAAACACATTTTTGACCTTGAAAGCTCATTTTGATGTCGAGGTGGCTATTTTGTGGGTTTAAGTGCGCCACAAAGAAAAGTTTATTATGCAAGTTTTGTTGTCACAAATTTTTGTTAGGGCCATTTTTTATTTTGTCATAAATCAGTATTGTCACCCCCAAGAAGTCGCCGACACCTTGGACGCGACAAGAGTAGGTTACTTTAGCTAGTTGCACAAATATTTGCAGACATGTGTCTGGTTAGTTATAGACCTTATCACTTCTGTAGTTTAGGTAGAGGTCATACCTCTGTTCAACCTGGTTGTTGGCATTGCCTATTTATAGGAGTACCTGTGTTAGTGTGTCGGGGTTCAGTCTTCCTTAGTTATTCGATCTAGTTCCTACTCTGTCAATTCGTCTAAACCCCTTAGTCGATTGTTATTTCCCCCTCATTGACCTTTGCCCTTATTCGTTACTGTACAAATAAACGACTATTTGTACACTCAATCTCGTCGACAACTCTACCGTTGAGTTACACTGCCCCCTCATTGCCCATCAGGCCCCCAGTTGGTACTTCACCAGAAGCCCTTGACAATATTCTTGAGCTTTTACCCTTGAGAGGGTCACTGGTGGTCAAGGAAAAATAAACTTGAACTGGGCTTTTAGTACACTTTGGTTACCTAAAATATCTCATTGAGACAAATTAAAGCTATTTTTTTTACAAAAACTAAACTTGGCAAAAAAATTTAATAGTATGGTTAACACTTTACCATTTAATAACAATTGTCATTCAAGTACAACGCCCAAAATACGCTTTTACACTTTTTGGATGTCTGAATCAGCGATTTTCTTAAAGCGTACTTCAGGTTCCAGCACTACAAAATCGAGTTTCTTATATCCTGAGGTTGCGTAGGTTAGATTTATGTTTTAAAATGATAGAAATATAAAAATTTATTTCTTTTCAAAATTATTTTAGGATACAGCGACCGAAGACCGGACTATGTTCAATTATTTAAAATGTATATATATTTCAGCAGATTTTATCCCATGTATTTACAAACCATAGGCACATTACTTGCATAAAATCCTAGTTAGGTTGACAATCAAATAGTGTACTGCATTTTAATTAAATATTCTTAATACAGAACCTAAAAAAACATGGTTTGGTTAACGAAAGTGTCAAAATACATGTCACAATAAAGTGTCATAAAATATTTTACTAGGTGTCGCAAAATGAAATTTGACAACTCACATAGAAAAAGAAAACAATAAATGCTTAAAAATTTAACAATTTTTTAGTTAATCTGTTTACTTTTGGAGCCTAGCCGTTCTCGAGTTGATTTTGTTTCGGACGGAAAGATTTTACAAGAACATGAAATGCTTACTTATAATTTTAAATCTCCTTGTTTATGTTTTGTTTTTGAATTGTACATGTGAGATTAAAATCTCTGTGTAAGTGACCCATTGTGTTTGGTAGTTAATTGAATTGTAATATACGAGTTGAAGTTAAAGTCATTGTTAACATTAGTGTAACATATGTTGTGTGTAATAGGTGTAATTTATGGCTTGTATTGCTCTTGATTTAGTGCAGTGTAAGTCGTGCCGTTGGGGCGTCAACGGATGATCAGAGTGACCTAGAAAATGTAATGGGAACAAGAAAAGAAAACCTGATTGTGAGGAGTAAAATTCCCAATTTTAAAAAGATGCCCTCAATCAATGCTAATTAGAGAGAATTCAAGAGAAATTTACGTTGCGAGTAAGGAAAGGGCAGGATTTTTTGCAAGGTCAAAGTACCCTTCACTTCAACTTCAAACCAATTCAATGCTAAAAGTATAAACTACTAACGGCTGTTTTCTATTCAAAAAATTCCTGCGACTAGCTTTTAGCTAGAAAGTCTGTTTGAGATTAGGTGATAGGACGATAGGAGCAATGAGTATTTTTGTATATCTACTAAAATTGAACTTTTAAATATTCAGTTTTAAAATTTGCATTCATGGCGACACAGCGCTTAAAGTAGAGCAAGTTTGACATTCAAATCGTGTAGTCGTAATAGTAACATGTTTACATGTGCTTGGTTTCATATTGTATGTTTGTGCGTAACAAGTTGTTACAAGTAATTATGAATAGCAACATAATTGTCTTTTTTCTATTGTCATATCAAAATATGCAGATCAGATGGTAAGAAAATACACGAAATATTTCAAAGGCGGCTCGATTTGATCGGGAATTTTGGAGTTGTCAGCGAAACGTATTGTCACTGAGCTACAGCAACTAAGTTGCTAAGGTACCAAAAAAACTTAAGTAGTGATCCTTTTATTTAAACATATTCAATTCCCTTTTTGCTGCTTCGTAAGATTTGCTTATTGTGGCTTATTTTATTGAATAATTATTTAGTCCTTAAAAGTGGAGTCAACTTCTCCAAAAGCTATGTGAGAATTATCAAAACATAAACATAGATTTAACATTACAGTCTTGAAATCATGTTCAATTAGAAATGACAGGAATGTAACTTATAATAGAGGCAAATCTTAAGTGTGCTGTTTGCAAAAGAGATGCTTAATGAAGTCTATGTGCTGTCTCGTGAGTAACAGCTCGGAAAACCAGTTTTTCTTACTTTTCCTTTTCCGTTTTCTCTTCCTTCCTCAAAGGACTCACAATTATGATTTTGCAAGGCGATGAATGCGGATGAATGCTGAATGCAACTAGAAAATATAATTGACTTCGAGTCATCCACCTCGCAGGAAACAGAGGTTGCATGTTGAAGAGTAAGTTTCGCATGATTTGACAAGTTCAAGTTGAAGGTAACTGTGCCTTGAGTCAGGCGAGGCCTTCAGTCTCCTCACAGAAGTGGCTCTGACCCCATGGGACGCCTCTTCTGCACTTTGGCACTACTTGCAGTCCTCTCCGGAGGCTCTGCGCAGGAAATATTTCTCCAGGGGGCGCGCCCTTACATCCTACTACCCCCCTCCCGCCCCTCACATCGCTCGGGGGAGGGGTCGCCCTCAGGGGAGCAGCTCGGTCGCTCAGGAATGCCCTTTGACCTCTCGAGTGAAGAGGACAGCACCGAAGAGGTTTCTGATTTTTTTTATTTTCTTAAATAATAGTCTATATAGTATGTTATGGAATAACATAAATTATAAGAATAACTTGGAGAAGGAAGGTTTAAGCTTTAGGTGTGTGAAATAGCTGATTTCTGTATGCTTATTTGAATATGCATAGACAGTTTATGCACTTAATTTATAGTATAAATTAAAGGATGAAACATATATAAACAAGTCATGACATTTTTCAAAACTATTACATAGTAACAACGGCCTTGCATTTTAAAAATATTTTTATTGAATGGAATAATATCACATTTAGTAGAAACATGTAAAATATGAGGGTTGCGTTACGTTAAATTTGTTGTAAATGTGTAGCGGATATGTAGCTATATCTGTTTGTACAATTTTTAGGAGAGGATAATTATAAAAAATTCAACCACAACAAAAGCACCGCCGCGGTCTTCCGAAGAGTTAGGAAGAGGGCGTTTTCCTGGGAATGAACGGCCCGTGATTAGAAGAAACCCCAACTTTAAGTCCGAAATCGGCCCGCCAGAACCACCAGCCGAAAGTTCGTCCGATACATCGGCCTTCCGATTTCTATGGCCATTTCAAGTATCCCTTACAAAGACAAAAGGTGGACATGGACATCTTCACGACGAGTAAGTACAGTTCAATTTTTATGATAGCCACTAGCCAAAGAAGCCTGTCATAGGACATGCGAATTTTCATGTTCCCTTGTCCTATGACGGGCTTGTTTGCTGTTACAAACGTCTTTTTCTTTTCTATTTTTGCGTACACACGACCGAATTTGTGAAAATGATAAGGAAAGTGAAGCTAGTTCTTTTTTTTAATTAAAAATAGAAAGTGAGCAAATAAGCACTAGTTTTCAAAAGCTCTTTTAGCTTGAATTTTTTTTGTTTATTTCCGTCAACGTTCTCACAAATACTTTTTTGGCTCTTCTGCACTTGTCTACCCTAAACTTTCACTTTTCACAAAAAAAAAACTTTTCCTTTTCTGTGGAATTGGACTAACTCTAACCCCCCTCCGAAGGTGGCAGGAGACGACGTGGGTCCCGAGCCCCGCCGACCCCATACCCGCCCATGGCTTCGACCCCGACTTGGACCCTGAGGTGCAGAAACTTCGCATTGAGCTATACAAGGAACACAAGCGAAAGAAGAAGTGGAAGAAGATTCTAAAGCATGAAATTAAGGAGCTTTCTGCTTTTGGCCTCATCAAAGCGCTCAACTTTTTGGAATTTGTTGGTTGAGCTGGCCTCCAGTAAGGCTAACAATGTAAATATACTTCTGACCAGTTTTTTTGTTCATTTGACCTAGTAACTTATGCTAACTTTTACGGTAGGAGTAGGATTTTACAATTTTTCAATACGACATAATTTAAAAATAAAGTTTGTTTTAAAGTTGTACTTTGCAGTGAATTTTTTTTATTGCATTTTTATTGTCAAAAAATCCCAATACTGGATTGCCAAATAAGGCTTACAATTTAACTGCAACTACATCAACTAGATAGTAGGTAATAAAAGTCAAGTTCATTAAAACCCATCTGCACAAGAATGGATGCTATTAAATGCATCGTTTTGTTTCTGCTATGTAAAAATAAAAAAAGTTTTAGACATCGTTCTGTTATAAGAGTTTTTTATTCTTACTTGTAATTGGACAATCCTAAGTTATACTTTAAATTTCTTACTTTTAAACTTATAGTTTGTTTGCTGGACTTTTAAGTTTCAATTTACACCGAAAATTTGTCATTCATATCTTTCTCTGTATAAGATAACTAAATAAAGTTAGTCACATTTTAACACTGCTGTTAAAATTTGTTGTGTAAATAATAGTCTTTCTAAATTATTAAATTCTGCAAATAAATACGTTACTAAACACACTAATTTGTCTCGCTCTCTTTTTACCTTTTTTCAATAGGTATTGATTTGATAGGTTTACCCATATTTAGGACGACCCTTCTTCGGTATCTAACTGCCTTCTTTACTTTCCTTTCAGTCATGGGCCACCAATAATTCACCAAATAATTCAAGAGCACCCACCAATTCACCACCACGGCCACCCACATCCGCCCCACCACCCCCACCCTATACCCCACGAAGGAAGGCACAAGCTCCACATTGAGAAGGGTGTGTCCCTAGGTCACGGATGGGGTCACGACCACCACCACCACCATCACCACGAACCCTTTGATAAGTTCCACAACTCGGGACATGGCCTTGAATACGAAAAAGTTAAACTTAAATACGAGATCTACAAGCTCAAAGCCAAAAGCAAAATTGCCTATTTACAGAACAAGATCGAATTGAAAAAAATTCTTAGCATTCTTCTACAACACAAAATCAAGGCCCTAGAGTGGCTCGTCTGACAAAAGATTCTATTGTTAAATAAATTATTTTTGTTTACTTGTTTTCCAAATCTTCATCTTTCTCTATATTTATTTATTCCCACGTCCAATTTTTTTAAAACAAGAAAGCTACTTTATGCTTTTGCACAATTGTCTATCTGTCCAAATTTGATTTTTGGAGAATTACACTTTGTAGTCATGGATACGAGTACTATCCACACAAAGGACACCACCATGGTCACAAGAAGAAGTATGATCCGCTAGTGGATGAATTCAAGGGTTTAACGCACAAGGATATAAAAGTGTTGAACTCTAAAGGTAATGTTATTTTAAAAATTAATAGCTGATGAAGTTTTATATAAATTTTAAAATTTTTAGATAATCGTTTTGTAATATTTAGGATACAAGAAGTATCAAAAGAAGAAGAAGAAGAAAATCAAGAAAGTCAAAAAGAAGCTCAAGTGGAAGCGAGTTGTGCAAAAAATTTTGGATAAGAAAATATCCTACCTAGATAGCCTTGCCCCTGAATATTACTAAATTGCTTAATTTTAAAAAATGAACACTTTCAAAAAAAAATCAACCGGCGATAATGGGTAGCAAAAAATATAAGGTTTTGAAAAAAAATTGGGCACAATAAATATTTTCCAATGATAGTGGAAACGTATAAACCTTTAAATTAAAAGAAAAGTATACTTCTGGTGTTTTTAGAACGCTTAGAGCAAAAAGGTTGTTTTCTGCCAAGAGTACCCACCCATTTTGTCTCGATTTTTAAAAAAAAAAATGCAATTTGCTGAAATTTGCTTTTGCTGTAAACATTTTTACAACCTCAACAAACGAAGTGTAGAACTTCGTAAAACTCGCAAATTATTAAAAAAAAAACTTTCATGAAATTTTGGCGCGCCTCATTTTATAATATCCAACCAAGTTTCTGAGCTCATTCAGTGATATAACAGAGTTAGAATATTTACAAAAAAAAATTCAAAAACTAACATTAAGCTTATACTGTGTAAATTTGTGAAAAACGACCCCGTGAATTGTATATCCGTGTTTTACCCAATTCTTGTAACTAATTATCTAACTTATCAAATTCACAATGTATGCTGTACAATCTTCTGCAAATGCCTAGGGCGATGTCAAAGGTCTGAAACACTGATCTCGTGGCAACGAGAAAAATCATCTGGAAATGGTTTCGTTTAGCAACTTCATTGTTGACTTCTTTCAGAAAAATTCCTTCAACAAATTTCGAAATGAGCCACTTCCGTAAATTTCGTCACATTTTCCGCATTTCTAAAACACGTTAAAAAGTTGTCATAAGCAAGAATTTTACACCAAACATTTTAATTTTCTATTGAGGACTAGCCAAACTGAAATTCATAGCAAAATTTACCTGCCCTAGGATTGGCTAGTTTACCTTTTAACTTACCTACTACTTTATACTTACTTGTGGCGCAACGATACTTGTTTGAACTGAAATATTTCTTGCTTCTATACCACGTTCATTTGTTTTAATGGTAAGTAGCTTCGACACATTGCAAACTTGGCATGTGACCAATTCAGTATCAACCAAATATCGAAGGGCGTCTTGATAGCCCTGATAACATAGTTGGGCGAGTTCTTCGCTCGTTGATGGAAGTATGGCCTTTCTAACGCGTTTCAAATTGTCGTAAGTCATGTCAGCCGTACTGCCATTGAGCGAAACGATCCACGGTAGAAGGCCAGCGTCATCAATCGGACATATGTCTGCACCGCCACAGAATGGGTTCACGGTGACAGTATGCTTGTCATATATAACTTGGTTGTTTGTAAATCCGCCATCAACGTACTTCTCTCCACGATACGAATGAGACAATCCGTCAAAAAGAGGAATGGTTGTAGCGCAAATAATTGCGTCAATTAGTTCCTGACGTGACTTAAATTGCGACACAACAACATTAGCAAAGTCACGCGTTCGAGTTAAGGATATGTGAAGTTTGCCACTTGCTCTAAGATGGGCGTCAACTGGAAGCAGTTGCTCCAAAAAATAGCGTACTTTTTTAGTT